>JAOWCC010000577.1:141786343-142063833 GCA_030867875.1 Actinernus sp. WN-2022 | reverse complement strand
AAGAGTGGTAGTTTCATACACCGTTAAATTCGTAGATATTTAAGCGCTGAATTGTTGTCCGTTAGGGTTCATAATAAATTAAGATCAGTTGATTATGATATAAGCTTCGTGCACTCGGCTACCAGTAATGGAGGATATACTTCGCACTGCACTTATCCTTGGCCTATACACGGCAATCTTTTAGAATACGTCGGGATAAGATTGTGTATTTGCTGTTAGCCCCCATCAGGAACCACGGATTAACAAACAAATGAGTGGATAATCTTTTCCAGTCATGTGATTCTGTTGATCACTTGAATGTCATGGGATGGCATACTCATGAATGCATTTATGATAAATAAAGGTTGTGTGCACACATGAGCGTTTGTCTGTGGTATATGAGGTGTGTTTGGAAGACTTCCCGACTGCCTCCCTTCTTTCACATTTTCTGGGGCCCCTATATTTAATTTTAATTTTTGGGTAGTAGAGTGTCAATTCCAAAAAAGAGTATCTCAATCAAATCCCCCAGTTAAATAGCTGGGTCACTACTGCCTATCTCTTTGCTAACTCCGAGTTTGTTTTTCCCCTTGTTTGTCTTTGTTTTCTTGATTATGGCTGATTCTGTTGGAATATGTAGAACAACCTTCCCATTTTTCTAGTACGCAGCTGATAATGAGGAGCTTAGCACAGGTCAGGATATGGACTCCCCGCCGCTAGTGAACATTCAATGTTCACTTTTGCGCCACAGGGACCGTAACATAACTCCCCTTAAGTATCTACCGATCGATTGATGAACAAGCTTATATGTCAATGCTCACACCAAGAGCATGAAAAGAAGTACTGCGGAGGTTATTATGGTTACTCTTTGTTGAAGGATGAGATCAGTGGCGAGTTCATGCAGTTAACCCTTTTAGAGAGTTAACTCTAAATGCTTCCCCACAAAATTTTATGTATATGTTCCCTATAATTATAGACATACACAAACAATTTAAATGCTTTAGAATTTGCTCGAATTCAATGAATTAATTCTGATAAATCATTTAATACTATTTTTCTATCGACAGACAACGTTTGGTTGCAAAGGACTGGATAAAATGGAATATAAATTCAAACTTACCGCGTTGGACGAACTACCGACAAACTGACGCCCAGCATTTCTTTGTAAAAATGTGTCGCTATAAAGTGATGATGTCCCTGTCGATTTCACGAGACTGCGGATAAGGTGTAAATCCCGGCCTTTATCAGCTAAACCAGTCTAACTAGCGATCGTGGTAGTATTGGCACAGGCAATCTATCTAGTTACTCCAGTGCTCGTAACACAGGCAATCTATCTAGTCACCCCAGTGCTCGTAACAGGCAATCTATCTAGCCACCCCAGTGCTCGTAACACAGGCAATCTATCTAGTCACCCCAGTGCTCGTAACAGGCAATCTATCTAGTCACCCCAGTGCTCGTAACACAGGCAATCTATCTAGTCACCCCAGTGTCCTTAACAAAAATCGATCGGCCTTTAATCGGATGAAGCAATGTATCGCTCAGAATAATGATGTCTCTTAATTTCAGCAAGTTTTACTCCAACTCCATGCACAGCTTCCTGAACCATCACCTGACATGCTATAAAAATGATGTTGGGTTCTACAATAGCAATATATAAAAACACAAATACACAAAATAGAGATACACATGCAATGACACATTATACTAAAATAAAATAAAAATATTATCTATGCATGATAGTACCTTTACATGTACATGATTGTGAAAGTTTGAGAGGAAATTAAAAAATATTAAGTAAATTTGCATGGTTGAGGAAAAATTGATAATCCCGACTGATGGTTTGTTCAACAGGCATGCAGTTTAAAATCTACGTAACCACTTAATAATAAATAACTTCAAACAAAATAAATTGTAATACGCTAGCAGCGATGGGTGCTTTCGTTTCCTTTCTTTCTCCTAGTTAAAACGACAGCTCGTTTACTAATACTTGAATGCGACGAGTCTTCAGGGTTACCTTTTTCTCTGATTCACTCGCGATCACAGCGGACCGCGTGAGGTCGAAGGCCGGTTCATCGCGTCAATTATTACTTGCTTAATGAACTCGGATGAGGCCAAAAACCCTTGATATGATCCAACAAGACTGCTGCTACTTTAGCAGCCCACAACAGAGTCCAAACAGAGTAATGGCGTACATGCTCTTCTTCGGTGTTTCTTCTTTCCGTCCAGAACTGATTCGAATTATGGAGCGCATTCACCACTGATTTTCCCGCCACAAATCTGATACTTTCACTTGGAAAATCTCGTTCGAGAACCGTTCAAACCGGGGGGGGGGGGGGGGGGGGGGGGGGACTCCCATATAAAAGGGGTAGGGATGCTCGTCGGACATTTTCGATTTTACCCCTAAGAGGTACTAAAATGGGCGTGGCTCAGGCTTATTTTGACCCCTAAAAGATAATAAAAATGTAAATTGATAACAGCTTTTTTGTTCAATTGACACCCGACCCCTAAAAGGTACCGCTTTACATAGAAATGTCTGTGTTTGATGGTGGATACCCTAAGTGGTACCAAACTCCTGATTTTGACCCCTAAAAGGTACGACGAGCACCCATGTACCCCTCACATAAGGGAGTCCCCCCCCCGGGCGTTCAAAAGCCTTGTTCTTGACAAATCTTCTCACTTTACAATCACAATTGCTGTTTGACAGAGCGTACCACATCTTAAGTTTGCCAAGTGAAGCTCCAAAAACCATTTTAAGTGGAAAGGTCTCAGCGTTCGCTAGCCTCCTCCGCAGGCATCTCTAATTTTTGAGGAAATCAGATTAGGAAACCCGGGCCCGGTCGGTCGGTTCCTATTAGAGATGCCTGCGGAGGAGGCTAAGCGTTCGCGTCATCCATGATCGCATGGATTTAGCGTCGACGGCTAGAATATAATTTCTGCCTCCAATTTCATCTCTCCACAGGAATCATACCTGCAAAATCTTCGAAAGTGTTTATATTACATTAATAAAGTGGTGACAACACTGAAACCACAAAATGTCAAAATCGTAATTCGATTTTGAGACGTCATAGTCTTCACGCTGAGAAATCCTACTGTCAGGTTAAGCTCCTCATCGGTTGATAAA
Organism: Actinernus sp. WN-2022; assembly: GCA_030867875.1. NCBI lineage: Eukaryota > Metazoa > Cnidaria > Anthozoa > Actiniaria > Actinernidae > Actinernus > Actinernus sp. WN-2022. Next base: position 142,060,736 of record JAOWCC010000577.1, on the reverse strand, counting down.
GCAATGGAACAGTTCTAACCCTCCGCAACTTTTATATCATGTGTTGACCACATGGGAAACCAAACTGGGGTTAGCTCAGGGGCGACAAAGGAAAGCCTGGAACGGATTATCCGTGGACAAAAGATCTCGGATTTGGCGGAGTTGAGCCGGTTTCATAGACTTAAATCATTTCAGAGCAGGGGAACTCCACAACCATTTCCAGCAATGGCAAGTGATGGCAGACGACCCCATTTCTGTGGAACAGGCACAGGTTCTGGGATGGACCCGGGACAAAGTATCCGCTATTTTTGATTATTTTCGGCATCTCACAGTAACCGTTAAGGGAAATCGTTATGACTCGGATCTCGGCCTCCATCACAACACTTTAGAAATAACCCGTTCATGCAAACCCTTTGCAGAATTTGTCAGGATGACTTTAATCGATCGCCAGAAAACGGGAGTTATTTCGCTAAGAGGGAAAGTTGGGAACGTAGACACATCCCACTTAGCTTAGTTTTACCGCTGACTGTAGAACCGACGAAACCGAGACTGCAATGATGCACGATTCCTCAATTTATGGATGAAGATATGCCATTCAAGTTAGACACTCTCCAACATTTACCCCGCTATGTCGGTCGGGACACATACCTAGGCAGTCCTCGACGATAAGTCTGGCTATGATCATAATGATTATCTGAAGAAAGCAGAACATTACTGATTTAACATACAATGGGGCGGCAGGTATTTTCGCTGCCTTTCGGGTAGAAATATACCACTCTACAGGTCTTATGCCGTCTAACTTGTTCCGTTCCATTGGGGTCCTTGCTCCATTTATATTTACGACCGTCACAATGGGCAACTCCAGGTGACCCTTGATCGGGGAGCATAGGACCCCTGAAGACAGCTGACCAGCCTAACGTAGCGGCCGCCAACTCAGCAATCGTCCTTGTGGCCCATTACCTCGGCGATTTGGAGTACTTTCTAAGCATAGCAAAGTCCATCCTGGTACCGAAGAAAGTTGTTCCTTATCTGGGCTTCCTGTCTGTCCACTAGACAGGTATTTCACCTTATATCCGAAAAAAAGGAACGATTCTTAGATCTGGTTCGCGAGTTGCTGGCTTGTAAAGTGGTTTCGGTCAAGAGTCTCCAACGGATGGTAGGAAAGTGTGTAGCCTTCTAAATAGCGGTCCCGGTGGCATTGCTATTCCTCACTGAGGGAGATGAACATGGCCATCTCAAAGGGCCAACGTACAGCCAAACCAGTCAACATGTATAAGGCATTGAAAGAAGAAATTTCGCACTGGTTGTTCTTAGATTGGAAACATGGGATAACCCACTCCCTTGGCGAGACGAGCGACATTTCCAAATGTCTCTTCCGTCTGATGCGTCAGCCTCGGGTTGGCGTGGCTCACTTACGACATACCTCACTGTCAACATCTCAGACTACTGGACAGAGGAGGCACAAAATTATGACATTTCAATAAGGGAGGCTATGGCATTGGAGAAGGTTTTACTTTCCTTTTTGGAAGTTATAAAGAATTAACGCCTATAGGTGAACGCTCAAGTTGACAATCAAGCGGGGGACCATGTTTGGTACAATTACTGGGGTAGGAGTGCTGTCCTTAACAGTGTGATGAAGACTCTTTTTACCACCGCAAGGCTCAACATCTCTCTTCACCTAGCATACATCCCAACAGATGACAACCCTGCTGACGCTCCATCCCGTCGATTGTCATGGATAGACAGCAAACTCCAACCTAGGTTATGGGACACAGTAAATGGGTAATTTAGGATCCCTTACGGTCATACCTGTGATCTGATGGCTCTTCAGTGATTCTAACGCATGGTGGACGCGGAAGGCATGACCCTGCCACACTTTAATCCACACTCTCTCCCTCCCCCCCCCCCCCCCCGAGTATAGTGGAGTGAATCTCTTCGCCCAGGATCTTATGGACCCCGTTTCTTGGAGTCTCCATACGTGTTCCCACCGACTGTACTAGTCGGCTCAGTGCTGTGCTACTTGAAAGCCTATCAGAAATCGTGCACTTTCATAGTCATGGATGTCTACCCGAAGAAATACTCGTGGTCGATCATCCAGGGACGCTCAACTAAGGCATGCAAGCGTTACACCAGCGCCCTCCTGATGCCATCAAAGGAAGGCTAAGTTCCTCACCCAGGAATCCTGGGAGACCTGTGGACCTTCACTGTCCAGTTCTCCAGTTTGGAACCTTAATTAATTTCGAGACGATTAATAGCGTGATCCACTAGACAGTAAAAGGACAATGAGTCTGAGTAAATACTCTAGTAAATGCCATTATTAGGTGAATTAGGATGTGTGATGATTGGAACGAATTATTGTTAAAAGATGGATCTGAGGATTTGTTTTCATGTGTCCTTTTTGTTTACCTCATACTCTCCCTACAGGAACTACCAACCGTAGCGAAGCTCTTCACACCTTCTGTTAAATGTCCGGTATGTGGTCATGCAAATGATAACTTCCGATTCTTCCAACAGTGTGGGCATAATAGGAGACTAACTATCTACTATAAGCACACCAAGCAGTTGGATGTGGACTTGCACTGTATCGATAATCGATTAGAACAACTAACGATGTTTGATCAGGCTACCAGCTACTGTAAACAGAAATAATCACTTCAAACGGAGTTTGAGAACTTTCTGGCTTCCAGCCCCGGTACGCCACTATTGCATCAGATACTCCGCGAGATATGTCGCTTCCTAGTCTATAAAGACAGGAATGGGAAAACACAAGTTCATAACAATGGATGTGGGTTTCTAGGAAAAAGGAGAAAATTTGATTTATATATAAAACAGTCGATTCTTACATTGGTAAATTAAGGGCCATTTTCCACACAAATGGTCGGGATGGGGGAATGGGATAGGTGTTTAGGCCTTGGGAATCCTGCTTCTGATAAGTCGGTAAAGGTCTATATTCGCTTAATCACTGCAGAACAGCTCCAAGGCAAAATCACCCCAAAACAGGCTACCCCCTTTTTTGTTGACACAATTGGACTCTTCCATAGTTCAACGTCTCGAATCCCTCAAGGTTACCCCTACGCAACGGTTTCTTTTAGCCCGAGATCAGGCTTACTTTAAAGCGGTTTTCTTCAGTGATGATAGACCAGAAGATATGGGCCAAGTCAAAGTACCTGAAATGTTGAGATTCCCCAATGATGATGGTTTCTTATTCAATCACGTTGGGGGGGGGGGGGGGGGGGGGGGGGGCCTAAGGGACGGGGACGCTGTGTTTGGCATCAGGAGAAACCCCCAAACGGCGATCTGCCCAGTAGAGGGTATTAAGCGATACATGGTGGTTGCAAGGTAATTACAGTACGTCTGGATACCTATTTCGCCCTACCACACCTACATGCAGGAGGTATATTGGATGCTCCACTTACTTCATCTGCGGCGGAGGCACGCCTAAGAGGGTGCCTTAAAGAGATGGGTACGGACGAGGGTGGAACGCTGCATGGCGTTAGAGCAGGGTGTGCGATAACGTTAGCTTTATCAGGAGAAGACCTTTCAGAAATAATGGACCATGTAGACTGGTCTAGGCGGCACACTGCATTATATTACTTGCAGCTGTCTAAAGTTCTCAACCCAGCTGAGCCTCGGCAAAATTGGAGCCAGCCTGTACCTCTCGAAACGAGCCACAGTATTTGCTTACACAACAATACAAAACACTCTAACCTTTAGAACGAGCAGTACAAAAACAATAAAGCTACAGTATAATGGTGATCAGAATACAGGTCTCGAGCGGCACTTACTTACTCCAAAATTGGCAGCGATGGCACTGCCTGATGTTACCATGGACTGGCAAGACATTAACAAACTCAAACGTTTTGTATGTGCATTCCCCACTGACACACAGGCGAAGCGACCTCGCCTGGATTGACCAGTTTGAAATAGGAAGGGGAGGATAGGGATGGGTAAGGTTTGGAGGTTTTTTGAGGCCTGTATATGGCCTGGTGACCGTAAAATTGATCTATTAGTGAACGGTGAGGCTAGAAGCGCGTAGATCAATTTCCCCCATTCCTTAATACAATGAGCGTGAGTTACGAGTGTGTACAGGTGAAACATCCGACTCCAAAACTGCAAACACGAAGTCGCTTTCGTAGTTAGAAGACAATAGAAGGGTCTGCCTAATGTGCGAGCCACGATGCGAACCAGGTTTTCGACAATTTCAGCTTAAATGGGCCTTTTGCAGGAATGCAATCACGTGGTTGTACTGGGTGATAAAATAATCTTAATTCATATATTTAAAGGCACTTGTACAATCGGTAATGTTACTGACTGACTTGCACGTTACGTCATCGCCGCCATGTTCGTGGAGAAGCAAAAGAGGAATGTTTTGTTAACGTCTTGTTTGTTCCACCAACACTGTTATTTCAATCTCTGGCCATGGGGATTGGTTGCAAGACAGCACTAGTAGCAAAACCTGGTTGTAAATGCTATTTTTCACCTCCAATCGATCTCCGAGTTTCTAAAACAGTCTTTCCCATGGGGATCAAATACTTCGTCAACGAATCAATTGAGCACGTTACTGTTCCTGAAAAAGGCCTACATGTACTCTGCGTCGAACTCAGTCACGAACTCCCAAGAGAGGAATATCAAACCGCTAGATAAAGTACAAGAATTCAAACACTTTTTTATTTTCTCATCTTGTTCTCGTCCCCTTCAATAGGTTGAAGACCGACTTCGTAAAGGTCTGCTAGAAGCCCGGACCTCCACTAATTGTACCACTTTTTCTCAGAATAATAAGCAATTATTGGATGAGGTTGAGCATGATAGCGAATATTATCAAGACCTCGGTCTGTGTTATCAGCCGAAGCCTGAGGCTCACTGATAACACAGACCGAGGTATTGATAATTTTCGCTAGCAAAATGATATCGAAATAATTATCCTGCTTTCTAGCGTAAAATTGGCGTATTCGCTTATCATCGAGCGCTAATTAGTTGAATTAGCTAGAATTAGCTAGAATTAGCTAGAATTAGCTAGAATTAGTTGCGTGTTCTCAGCCAATTAGAATCGAGATGTGAGTAAAATGTATAATAAGCAATTATTGGATGAGGTTGAGCATGATAGCAAAAATTATCAAGACAGAGGTCTGTGTTATAAGCCGAAGGCTGAAAACACAAACCGAGGTCTTGATAATTTTCGCTATCATGCGAAAAAACAATTATTGAATTCGGTTATTATACATTTTAAAGCTAAAATTTAGCAAAATAAAAAGCTATCGAAAACGAAGATAAATGAAACGCCGTATAAAATTGGTTTGTTTACGATTGAATTTCTGATTCAAGATGTTTTCTTTCTTATTCAAGCTAAAAATTGCATTTATTTTACGAGTTTAGGAGAAAGGAATGACTAGAAACATAGCCGAGCGCTTAAAATAGCAAAATGATATCGAAATAATTGCCCTGCTTTCTAGTGTAAAATTATCGTATTTGCTTATCGAGCGCCAAGTATTATCTGCTACGTACGTACGTATATCAAACCAACAAGCACGTTTTTTGCATGGTGTAAAATAACTTAATTGATATTCAGTTACCATTCCCACCCCCAGTATGTAATCTACGAGGTTCAACAAAACGTTAGCGTTTACGTCCTTATTCGAGAAGACGTGAAGGTCTAACCGTTTACTGTTGAATTATGAAAAGGCAGCACCTTCTACTCAGCCCGAGTGTTGGTTCCGCCGGGGTTTGAACCTGCAACCGGCTCCGGTACGACAGACCGGCGCAAACCGGGAGGCGGATAGCATATATCAAGAAGCGTATCGCGAGCATAAGAAGAAGGAACCAATTGGCCCAGAGATCATAACGGAAATCATCGATAAATATGCTTCAGAAGCGGCTAGTCTAAAGGCCTTACGCTTGGTTGTCTTACGCAGTTTGGGATTCCCGGGATTTTTTCGTATTAACGAGATGTGTAATATATTAATGAAACACATTATGTTTCACGATGGTCATGCTAGCATTTTCGTATCAAAGAGTAAAACAGATATTAATAGATGGAAACCATGTTTACATCGGCAGAAGTCTAAATATTAACCCGTCTCAATACTAGAAAGATATTTACAGGCAGTTAATTTGAAGGAAATAATGAGCTCCTTTAATCAGACCTTTAGTTAAGAAGAAAGCAGGTTATGGTTTAAGACATACTAAAATTTCGTACACGAGATGTAGAGAGAATTTTAATGAAGCCATCAAGGAATTAGGTCACGATCCAAAAGATTATGGGTTACATAACCTTAGATCGGATGGTATAACTGCCGCAGTTAGTAATGATTTCCGAGACGGTAATTTAGATGAAAGTCGTTTATTCCTTGATAGAGACGCGTTGTTTTGCTCAACAGCTAATCGATCCTAATATATGAGCCTGTACTAGTCACAAGACTCTTTACAATTCCACAGATGGTAATCATTAACACCTTAACAGGGTCTATAATAATAATAATAATAATAATTCCTAACGATAATCATAGAAATAATACAATCATTAAATAATTAATTAATTAATTTAATTAATGTTCGGTATCTACGCCTAGTTGATGGCATAAAAACTAGCCAATCTTATGTATTTTCGCCCAACTAGATGATTTTTTTTCCGTTATTACTCGCGCAAATGAAGTTCAGGGGGGGTTAAGCCGTTTTGAATTTTTGTTTTGGCTGTCATTTCTCCCCTGGACTTTAATGTCAACCAAATTAAGAGGAACCCCTGCAGTTTCCTATGGGTAACATTTTGGAGAAAACCCCATGTCTCTACAATGTTGTTTTCTACCCGTAAAAATCCATCGCCCTTTCCGTTATGGCCGCAAAGCATGCTGGAGTAAATAACGTTGCAGCGTTAAAATCATAGTTTTGTAGTAAACACGACGAACACAACATATTGCTTGCAAATGTGGGTAAGAAATGCGAACCTTGCAAAACTGAGGGGGGAGGGGTGGAAATCCTATGCATTTCCGGTTAATAACGGTGCCCTCCCCCAATAGAATTGGCTTGAATGAAGTTGCAGCTTTAAAATCTTAGTTTGTGTAGTAAACACGACGAACACAACATATTGGTTGCAAATTTGGGGTAAGATATGCGAACCATGCAAACTGAGGGGGGAGGGGTGGAAAATCCTATGCCTTTCCTGTTAATAACGGCGCCCACCCCATTAGAATTGGCTTGAATGACGTTGCAGCTTTAAAATCTTAGTTTGTGTAGTAAACACGTTGAACACAACATATTGGTTGCAAATTTGGGGTAAGATATGGGGAAACATGCAAAACGGAGGGGGGAGGAGTGGAAATTCCTATGCCTTTCCTGTTCAAAATGGAACCTCCCCCATTTAGAAGTGGCTAGAATGAAGTTGCAGCTTAAATCACAATGGATTAAGTGTTGTGGCAGAATTAAAACCATGGTTTCTGTACTCGACGCGACGTCTGCCATGCGGCATGAACTGCGGAAGGCTGTCGGTACGCGAGCTTGTGATGACATTCAACTGTGCACTTGGATGGAAAATAACAATCATTTCAAGGAGAAACTTTTTTCGCGGAAGTTTAGGCCACTTATTTCCACGAGAAGTGGTCCAAAATTCCAGTTTAGCCTTAGTGGGTGGAAAATAGCCATACACCTATGATCACTACCATGCAAGTTGCATGGCACTACCCAACACTCGCTATGACGTAGCTAGCGTCTAACACACGTTGGATTATCGTTAGCAGTATCCACTAGTACTACTACTAGTACTACTACTACTATTAGTACTACTACTAGTACTACTAGTAGTACAGACAAAAAAAAAAAAGTGAATTCAGTTGAAGTCCGATCAACCGGCAAAATCGTAAGCCGTAGCCCATGTGGGAGGTCTTCTGGTGCGGCATGGTCTGGTGGAACTGCGTTCTGGCCCTCGAGGGACAGGCATGTTGGTAGATCTATGTGGTTCACCCGCGCTCTGGTCCATGCTAGCTTCGCAGTCTTCTCCTTTAGTGGGTTCTCTCAGCCAGTCCGGTACGTTGGTCCCCTCCTATGCTTTCAACCGATGATAGTGCACAATAGAAACGGTCCCTCGTACATGTTGTTTTGCAGCTTAGGGCGAGACCCTTCCTCCGCCTCGGGTTGTGTAGCCATACTGCATCACCCATGGTTGAAGGCGTTGTGATGCACTCCGCGGTGGTCGCAGTAGCGTTTCCGCCGGTCAGTTTCAAGTTTGAGGTTACCTCTCGCTAACTTGTGTACGCAGTCTATGCACTCTCCGAGTCTTGCAGAATATTCCGTCTCGTCAGTGGGGGTCTTCTCCGGTTTTGGCCTGCCAAACACAAAGTCAACCGGTAGTGAAGTTTCGCGGCCAACATCATCTCGGTGAACAGCCTGGGTCTCATGTACCGATGACCTGTAAGCCATCATTACAATCGGTAAATGCTCATCCCAGTCACGTTGCTTGTCTGAGACGAACTTAGACAGCATTGCTTCTAGAGTCCGGTTGTAGCACTCTACCATTCGTCCGATTGCGGATGCAGCGGAGTCGTGAGAGTCTCGAGAGTCATACCAAGTTGACTGCACATCTCGATCCTGGAACACATTCGATTCACAATTTCTCCCTTGGTCAGAGTACAATTGTCTTCGTACGCCAAATCTTGATACAAACTCCTCGACCACTTTCGTGGCTACTGTCACAGCTTCTTGATAGCATATGCCTCAGTCCACTTCGTGAAATAGTCAACAAGGACTAATGTACTTGTTTCCTGTCTGACACAGGTAAGGGGCCTAAGACGTCAAGTACCACCCTCTCCAGCGGGCCGCCAACGTAATTCTTTAGCGAAGCACGGGGCGTTTTCTCGGGCCTTTCCGCACTGCACAAGGGCCGCACCTTCGGCACCAGCCCTTCGCCAGTAAAACCGCTGTTTCTCGGGTCCCAGAGTCTTCGTCATCGTCATGCATCTGCCTCATGACGTCCTCTCTTAATCTATCTGACAGTACCAGCTGCCAATGTACTGTCTCCTGTACTGACTCCCATCGCCGGTAAAGTACACCGTCCTTCACTTCCAATCGGTCCCACTGACTCCAGTATGCTTTAACTGCGCCGTTCTTAGGGGAGATTACTTGCCACCCCGGTCTAACCTTGGTAGACTCTTTCCAGCCGATTATCTGTGCGAAGTCAGAATCAGCTAATCATCTCGTAGTTCTTTGTTGGTCCGTCCTCGTACCCAGGCTCCAGCCTCTGGTGTTGTTATCTCCCTCTTTTTGGGCCGCGAGGTTCGGACTTCCAAGGCTGGGTCGCAGGCTTCCCGTTGCTAATCCTTCTCCGGACGGAGATTCTCAACCCGTTCCGTTGCCAATTCAACTTATGAATCCGATTGTCGTTGCAAGAAATCCTCCTGTTCTGCACGTTCGCAGTACCTGAAATCCGCGAAGGGCTTCCTAGAGAGGGCATCAGCGGTTATATGGTTCTTTCCGCTACGGTGTTCAATAACAAAACTGTTAAGTCCCCAACTGTTCGAGCCACCTTGGCAGCTGGTTTTCAGGGTTCTTAAAATTCGCCAGCCACTTCAACGCTACCGTAGAGATAGTGGTGGTAGAAGCGCTTAACCGATTTCACTACCGCTAGTAGTGCCTTCCTGCATGAATACAGTAGTTTCTTTCGCTTTTGGTCAGGCTACTACATTAGACCTGTGAAAGTACAGCGCCTATTCCATCATCGCTAGCATCGGTATCCACGATAAAGGCGTCCACACTTGTTGGGTACGCAGTGGTAAGCGCCACTTTCAGCTTCTGGAAGGCCGCGTCACATTCCTTCGTCCATATAAATATCTTCCCTTTCTCCGTCAACCGGTGAAGGGGCCACGCGGTCTCTACAAAGGACTTCACGAACCGCCTGTAGTACGAGCAGAGTCCGAGGAAACTGCGTAGCTCTGTCACTCTATTTGGTACTGGACATTCGCGCACTGCTTTCAACTTATCTAGAGCAGTGGAGATCCCTGTGCCGCTGACGATGTGCCCCAAGAATGTCATAGATTCCTGAAACAGATGACACTTCTTGGAACTCAATTTCAGTCCAGCTGACCTCGGGCGCTTCAAGACTTCACACAATCTCAGTTTCTCGTCTTCAAACGTAGACACGTGGATGATGATGTCATCAAGATATGCCAAGCAAACGTCGCATGGTAGACCGGATAGCACACACTCTATTAGCCTTTCGAATGTAGCGGGGGCATTACAGAGCCCAAAAGACATTACTGTAAACTGGCAGAGACAACCGCTACTTGTTGAGATGGCTGTATTCTGTTTGTCGGCGCTGACAATCTCGACTTGCCATTAGCCGCTGCACAAGTCCAGAGTACAGAACCTACCAGACCCTGCCAGTGCATCAAAGCAAGAGTCAGTTCTCGGTAGGGGGTACAAGTCTTTGACGGTCACCTCATTAAGCTTCCTGTAATCCACACAGAATCTGTTAGTGCCATCTTTCTTCTTGACGAGCACAATAGGTGACGCCCATGGACTCGAAGGCTCTGCTATTCCGTCTTACAGCATCGGTTGCACATGGGTCTCTGTTTCACTTCGTCTATGCAAAGGTAGTCGTCGGGCCGGCTGTCGGATTGATTTTGCGTCTCATGTTGATTTGGTACTGCATACGAATCGTGCGCCCAGGGAGCTAAGTTCGTCACCTTGGTGTTTGGTTCGCTGTCGACTACTGCGCTCCATCAAGTCCGTCAAGTACTCGGGAATTGCACCTCGACTCGATGCAGACTCCTCAGAAGCGCGGCATACTGCCACTGCATCAGTCCTTCGCTTGCACTGGTTGACTTCCATGACAGGCTCGCACAAAGCTACGATGGTAACCTGTGGGATTTAACAGTCGTAGTGGTACCACCCCCGACCCAGTGTTAACCAGAGTCGTTGCCAGTAGGTTATGCGCTGCAACAAACCGTGTGGTAGGCTCCAGAACTTCCATCGCACTGATCTTGCGGGACCCCAGTCAATCTTCCCGGAACAAGAACTTCACTTCCTGGTGGGACGACTGTCGTAACCTTCATTCTGAAAAAACACAACGTGAAAACCCCACATTTTACGTTTACTGGGAGAATGTGAAAGCTATCTTCTGCGACAAGATAGCTTGCTTGGATCCATCATCGTGACCTTCTTCTGGTCGAACTTCAGCTCGTACTCATCAACCTTACGTACGAGCTCACCATTAAAGGCACGAATAAAGTCCAAGCCAAGAATTTCGTCTGGCTCGATGTCCGCTACCCATTTGGGGTGATCAGTCTCTACGCCTCCCAAATGAAGTCTAAATAAGCCACGCTCCAAGAACGGTGCAGAGCTCCCATCACTGAGCCAATACCATGGTCGTCTGCACGCTGTCCACCTCTGGTCGGTCCTCGAGGGAGATCTGTTCCATAACGGCTGGATTTATAATAGTGATGTTGGCGCCGGTGTCAACTAAAAATTTGGCCGGCATCCCTTGTACACATCCGGCCACGTAAAGTCCATCGTTACAGTCCATCGTTACAGTCCGTCACTTTCCCTGACTTTACCGCTGGGTTGGTGGGCCTTAATGGCTGCTAATCCGCCGAGTTCAGACCCTCGAGCTCGGCAGGCTGTCGTTTCCCGAAGGCTGGTTCCCTGCTTGCTGCTGCCCCTCAAGTCGCTGTGGTTGCCTTCTCTGCTGCCGTTTCGGCTCGTCTGGGCAGTCACGTCGTAGGTGGTCTTTGTCACCACAAGTCCAACATCCTTCTCTGTATCGCCGTCTACCTTGCTGTTGTAACCCTAGGCATTGAACAAGTCGTTTTAGCTCCTCGACCTCTTCCCGTAGCACCTTTTCTGCCTTTAGCGCCTTACTGGACTCAGGCCCTGTCGAGATATGCACTGTTCTCGTTGGTCGCAGGCGCTGTTTTTCGGCACTGATGAATGCTTCAAGTTCTACTGCTACGTTGAGGGCTTCATTCAGAGTCTTTGGCCGGGCATCACAAATTTTCCAGTGCATTTTGGGTTCACCAAGGAAGTCTATAAAACAATCACGAGCCAGAGTTTCACGCAGGTCTGCCGGTGCGCTTGGCGGTTAACTCACCTTATCGCCTGGGCCAATTCCGGTAGACTCGTTTTTCTCCCAGATGCGGGTCTTGATGGCTGCCCTGAACATCTCCGTTCTGTTTTCCGTGCCGATTCTTGTTGACAAAGCAGAGGCGAGGCATTCATAATTCCGCCGTCTCTTCGAGCTGCTAAGGTCGCTTAACACGCACGAGCTTGGCCTGTGAGGCTGACAGCCAGGTAGGTGGCTTTTGTCGTACTATCCCTTTCGTTCAGGTCAGCTATTAATTCGAATTGGGCTTTCATCAGTGTAATCTTCCCAGGCTGCTGACCCGTCGAACGCAGCGGGACGCACGCGTGGTTTTCCACTGCGATGTTGCTTTATTTCGGGAATAGCTTGTGGCTTAGTTGATAACGGCGTCCACATTCTCCGTCTCCGAGCAAGCTCTCTCGATTTCATCGGTACCGAACCGATTTCATCAGTCCGAACCGCATTTCGCTGTCCGCATCTAAATGACTTGCCATAATAATCAAATCCCACCGCTGCCACCAGTTGTAACGGACCAGGATTTCCAATACATGAGACGGTAATTTAGATTAAAGTCGTTTATTCCTTGATAGACGCGCGTTCTCTTGCTCAACAGCTAATCGATCCCGATATCTGAGGACTCTTTACAATCCACATGCAGGTGGTAATCATTAACACCCTGACAGAGTCAATAAATTCGATGACAGAACATTGATGTAATGCCTTTGGTATTCGATATATTACACGTAACATCGATGTTGACCTTTGGTATTGTCCCATGTGCTTAAATTAACCTGGTCTGCCATGTCTGTTTATGTTGTCTGATCTAAGGTGCCGATTTATTACACATACCATCGATATACGCACATTAAATATTTTGTCCGTAAAAAAGCTTCATACAGATAAGAATGGTCTGGGAAGGTCGAGGGGAATAACACGCATTAGGAAAATATCTCTATTTACTGCGGTAAATCGTCAGGAGTAAGGAAGTTACGTTTTAGTTAGAAGCCGAGTCAGTATAGTGCAAAGCTTATAGATCCCGGCTTTTAAAGTGCCTATGAAGCTATTTTTTTATTTTAGATATCAATTCTACATCAAGTGAATAGTAGAATGGTACAATATATCTTGTTTTGCATGCTGTGCCGCTGAGTTAAGGAGGTTTTAATATCCAAAATGCTAATTACATGACGTCAGGGGAGGCATAAATTATTATAAAAAAATTTTTGTTACAATTAAACAAATTTTTAAAATTACCAATGTTATATCCATGGTTGTAATAAAATGATTTTAGAAATTTGTTTTCCTATATCAGTAGAAACGCCCATTCACAACCACTAAGAAGTGATTGCAGATACCTCCCCTGATGTCATGTAATTAGCATTTTGGATATTAAAACCTCTTTAACTCAGCGGCACAGCATTCAAAGCAAGATATATTGTACCATTCTACTATTCACTTGATGTAGAATTGATATCTAAAATAAAAAAATAAGCTTCATAGGCACTTTAATATTTCGAAAGCTGGAAACAGTACAGGCCCTTTTTTTTATGGGGGGGGGGGGGGGGGAGGGGGGTTTGCATGTTCCCTGTCCAAGTTTCAAAACTAGTCGTGTCGCAGTCTCGGAAGGTGGGCATGTCGCTGAGTCGGAATTTCGTCGTTTTCCTATTTCTCTCCGTCGCTCCGGCAATTTCAGACGTTCGTCGTTATTTCATTTCCTTCATATAACTGTTTCAACGCCGTGTCGCTTGTCAGAATTTACCCCAGGATCGAGTTCTACTTCGACAACATTGCGCGAAACAAATTTGCGCGCAATGTAGCAGCGCGTCTGTACCTTCAGTTAAAGAAGGGAAATCAACAACGGCGCCGTAGTCTGAATGACGAAAATATTGAAGGTATCAAACTAAACTCCCATAATCAAGGTTAGGACGCCGCTTGCATACTGAAATCCCTGTGGTACACGAAAAGCTGGATTTTTCTCGAACACTGCGCAGTTATTCTCTCTTTTCAGAGATATGCAATATTTTCCTCGAGTAAAAGCTATTACATACAAACGTCTGTAAAATTTCCCAAAATTTTCCGAGTTTGCGGGCCTGTATCTTTGCTAAAAAAAACGTGGAAGGGTCTAATATATCAGTTAACAGAGACGGTACCAAAAATGCGAAATTCCCGGCTGATTTGTAATGTACGTAGCTTATTTATATCCACCTGAACTGCTGGCCCAACAGCACAAAAAACTGTGCGCCACTCGGCAAACAATCGACTCGCATTTTTTGAAATATTTTGTTGTCGTCGTCAAGGCCGGAAGTTCCCAACATATCCATTTCACTGAACCGACGGAACCAGCTCTAATTTGTTCAAAATACATTGAACCTTTCAGCGAGTCATCCGGGTCACATAACTAGTTTCTCCCATCCAATTGGTGCGGCGGTGATTTTCAACTCCAAAACGAGGCACCTTTCGGTTGGACTTCCGGTGTCTCGACAGTGTGAAGGTGTTTGGGACGGCGAAATTCGAGGTGACAAAAATCATTTCTCGGTACTCTTTGAATGTTTTGTCATTTAACTTGGAGGATACGCAGCAAGGAGATGTCTACGGGATCCAGAAGTATCACGTCGATTGAGTGGACTGAAGGGTCATTTTTGCCGTGGAGATGACAGGTATGTGAACACGCCATCGCGATCGGCTTGCCGGCCTTTCCACTCTTTAGGTAGAGTGAATCCAGGTTTCCTAGAAACTCGTTAAATCGGCCCCCAAACCCCCAAATTCAAGACACAACAACTTAATCTTCATCAAAGCAAGTTTATTGTGTTATTCATTTGCCATTTAGTGCAATAAAATACCAGATAAATAAATTCAAACTTTGAGCTTGGGTTGCCTGTGGTGTAAGCAGCACGCGCGAGCTAAAATTGAAAACTTTTCACTCATGATCAAATCTTTTTTTCTGCTGTTTTCTCTCGTTTTCTCAGGTTTTTATTATCAAACATGCAGTAGAAATACAAGGGGTTCAATGCTAGGGTACATTTATAACAGAATCTATTCGAAAATGTTGATTTTAAAATTCTTTGTGAAACGTAACTTGCAATGGTGTGACGTCATGGGGGCGAATTTCAAAAACACAAGGTCTTGTCGCAGGCTCTCCTTTCTCTATATCCTCCTTCCCCCCTCCTCTCTCCCGCCACAGGAACCCCAAATTAACCAGAGCCTGCAAGCAGGCTACTAAACGAGCGATTACTCGATACATGCGCAGTACCATGACATACTTTTCTTTCGTCTTGCAGCCGTTATCGTATCGAGCAGCAAAACTATAGTAAACTTCGTCCAGTGTGACGTCACAAGATCCAAGATGGCGGTGCACGGAAAATTCACGAGTGTTATAGGAGTGGCATTAACAGATACAAGAGAGAAACACAGCAATACATTTTTGTAGCCATATGCAAGATTTGAGAGCAAACATTGTATTTCAGTGGAGGTTCGTTCCCTTTAACATCTCAGTGCCACTCCACAGATGAAAGGACATTAAGTTAAGAGAAGAGACCATGGTCTCCTGGTTAAGTCTTAAGAGTATATTTTTTGGCAACATTTAAATGATTTATTACCTTTATTGATTTATTTTATTAATTATATATATTCTACCAACTTGTAAGTCCTGTTGATATCCCGGCATGCATCTCGACATCAGCGCATCCTTATGTCTCTTGTGGCTTATGACTTATGACTCTTGTGCCGTTGCGCTTTATATGCTTGCGTTCGCGGACACCACTAACTCCTATACTCTCCGCCGGCCGCCATGTTGGATGCGCAGAAGACCCTGGGAACAAGGTTGGCATTTCATTGGATATCAAGAATCACCAGGAGTGTGCATCTCCCAGATCAGGTATGTCCAACAGCAGAACAGATCATAGTTAATTAACTATGAACAGTTTCCCGCGAGAAGAAACAAAGGCCATCACATCGCGCAGAATGACTGGACACTATTGTCTAATTTGCACATTCTGTGATCATTGAAGCGCGGTAATTTCAAAATCTTCGATATGATTACAAGAGAATGGAGCAAAATCATTTGACCTCTTCCACTAAAAAGCGGTTTTTGTTTCACTTACACATAAACTGTCCTCGATTTATAGGCTGCAAATGCTTCTTTGGATAATAAACATACTTCATACCAAAGCTTGGTGCAATGTATTGAAGGTAAGTGGTGTCCGTTTTTATTTGAAAATAGGGTAGTTTTAGCTAAATCTTGACTGAAACCAAACTTCACACAGTAATTTTAACGTTTTGCATTCGGAATAGTCATGATTTATAACCTGCAAATGGAAGATCTTTTCCAATATTAGGCAATTGCGATGGCGTCCGTTTTAACTTTTTGGGGGGAATGAGCTAGTTTCAGATTATGCTTCATTAGAATTCAAAAAGATAACGCGGCAACGAGCACTCGGCCATGGACTTTCCTTAACTCCGCCTCCTTACTATCCCCAGGGAGGTTGTTGTACAACAGTAATCCCTAGGGCTGTCTACTTTTTTTAAAGTTAAACTTGAAGAGCTAATGGCCGAGTGAGTTTAATAAAACAACAGCCGGCTGTGTTCTTCAAGAATAACTAACTCCCTTGAAGTATTAAACCTTTACATAGTCTGTTGTGGGACGGTAATTTTTTTTTTAAGTTGAACAAAAAAATAAAAACAACAGCCGACTGTGTTCTTCAAGAATAAGGACCCCATTTGGAATAAGGATCCCATTTGGACTGCACTAACAAAGAATTGCATTGTTTTAGGGTTAAAGGAGCTCTGTCATGAGATGCGCATGAACAGGTTTCAAGCAATTTAATGATATGCATAACACTTGGAAAATTGTAATGAGTTTCAGTTCCTTGCGATCGCGATACAACGACAGTTATATTATAATACAAACTGGATCTTGGTCGAAGGCATTCAGTTAGAAAAACATATTTGTATTGTTATCACTGCTGCAATGGAGATTCAGGCTGAAGAGAAACACATTCTGGCGAGTTTCAGTGACCGGTTATCGAATTTACCGTATTTTACCGTAAACTTTATTTCTAGGTATGCGTCGAGTTGTGCTTTCTCGATGAGAACCTACAAAATGTACTCTATTCTCTCTCCAACTTTCAGGGAGATAAAATTACTTACGAATGCAAGTTAGAGTTCTTGTAGTCAGAAACGTATTAAAGGGGACGAATGCAAGCAGGAATGAACATTTCACTGACCGCCGAAACCCGGGTAATGTAAACACGAAACTCGCATCTCAAAAGCGGTGTTTGAAATCGTTTCAGGCTCCCTAACTTTTCCAGACAAGGACTATACTCTTGTGGGCTTTCCTGACACGTTCTCCAGTGTTCTTTCAGGCTCTTCAAAATCTTTCTGCGACCAGATTTGTTTTCTTCGTCCATCACGGCCAGTTGGCAGTTGAGCCGCCATTGAAGCTCGAAGTTCTTGTCGATGCCATCCCAAAATCTCATTACAACTACATCTGAATACGAACATTTCTGGTAAATATAAAACTTGAACAACTAAATATGAAAGATAAACTACTATATACTAAAATGAGATGGCAGCGATGTAGACGGTTTGAATCAATGTTGTGATCGAGCTCCTCGGGATATATTTGCTTTTCAAACTTGAAAGTTGGCGAACGATTTCAAGTTTTGGGCGGCTTAGTAACCAGGCATGATCTTATACAGAAACCGCTCGCTCACACATAAAGTTTATGTGATTTCCCTACTTTGATCTTATACACAAACCGCTCGCTCACACATAAAGTTTATGTGATTTCCCTATTTTGATCTTATGCGGATATCAGCGGCCATCCCGAGGGGGCGGCCCCCGGGCAACCCACGGGCAACCCAGGGGCTTAGCAGGGGATTTGTAGCAAAAACATGCCCCATACGCGGGGCATTAGAGCGCTTTTGCGTTTTCGTCAAAATACCCCGGGGACATTAAGAGATTAAATTAAGCCATCCACTGTCGGAAGACAGAACAAAGAAATAAAGGATAATATTTGTATAAAACTATTAAGATTTTTGACACTTCTAAAACGTTTAGCTTCTAATACAGTAGAACCCCGGTAGCCGGTTGAACTCGGATAACTCGAACTCCCCGCTAACTCGAACTAAGTTTGATTTCCCTTGGATTTGGCCCTATTTTTGAGTCGTTTTTACTCGGATAACTCGAACTCGGATAAATCGAATTCCCCGCTAACTCGAACTATTTTTCGTTTTCCTTGGCACAAATGTACCCCGATAACTCGAACTCTGTTCTTATGACTTCTCAAAATATCAAGAAAATAGGCTGCTTGTTATCTGATTGTTACTTATTTGATTTTAATTATTGTAACTTCGGACTGATAGAAAACCTTTTAATAGTCATGTCTGATCTCATTCACTACTCTTCTGGGGAGTTCAATTTACACTACTTCAGTGGCTGACTATGTAAAAATCGATGTTACTTGCTTACAGCTCAAGGCGTTCCAATTCTTTCTGTAAGATGTTAACAAAGTTCTCTTGTCCAGAAAGCCTCAGCCTACATTGGACTTCCATTCCTTCGCCATCCCTCAAGTTAACGGCCTTGTCCGCTTTTATTATCACACTGCATGAACTGCTTTTGTCTGCTCGCAAAAAGTTGAAGATTGTTTTTGCAAAGCGTCCACTTTTTCCCCTCTTCACGTGCCCGACTAAATGTTAAAGTTACACTTAGCTCGAAGTCATAATCTTTGGAATTTCTTGTTACCATACGCAAATTGAGCGATGTTTATCACAGAAGTAGATAATAAAACTATATTCACGCTATATATCGTCACTATTATTAATAATTAATAAAAATAAAGAAATATTTCACCGACCCCGATAACTCGAACTCCCGCTAACTCGAACTGATTTTCGTTTCCCTTCAGAGTTCGAGTTACCGGGGTTCTACTGTACTTATAATATGTTGCCCAGGTTGCCCCAGGGGTGGGGGTTTTTGTCACAATTTTCTGCCCCACCCGAGGGGTTTTAGCGTGTATTTGTCATGGCTGCTGTGACAAATGCCCCTGGGTGACCGGTGGCCGCCCCCTCGGGATGGCCGCTGATACCCGCATTATACACAAACCGCTCGCTCACACATAAAGTTTATGTGATTTCCCTATTTTGATCTTATACACAAACCGCTCGCTCACACATAAAGTTTATGTGATTTCCCTATTTTGATCTTATACACAAACCGCTCGCTCACACAAAGTTTACGCGATTTCCCTATTTTGATCTTATACACAAACCGCTCGCTCACACAAAGTTTATGTGATTTCCCTATTTTGCAAACCCTTGGCTCTAAGCATCATTACTCTCCATCTAAGCGACTTTGGGAAAGACTTTGCCATGTTTATAAAATGCTAGTTTCCCGAATTTACTCACACAACGGTTCACTTCAAACTCCATGGAAACCGTTTGATTGACATCCACCAGGTCAGGAGTTTCGTTTCGAACCTGCACGTGTTATTGAGAACGAGTGTAACGTACACAAGAAGAAAGTTATATTTATCTTTGTGAGGTTGGCTACTTTTTTATGCACACTATTTCGCGCTACATGGTTGTCGTGTTGAGTGTATGACATCACATCCGCTGAATGAATGTGAACGGCGTCCAGTTATGGAGGACAGGATTTCCTTTTCCTTTTCGATAAACTCTCCTAAATTTTCGTGGTTGAACTTGCCCATTTGGGAATATTTTGACCTATTGACACTGAAAAGTGGCAAATCGAAATGGTAAATTGTCATCGTAGTGGCACCACAGGCAGCCCAAGCTAATGCTTTTTACAAGGAATGTATGGGAATGTTTAGAAAAAATCTAAAACTGTACTAAAATGATCAATAAAGTAATTAAAACCTTAACTGTGTGTTGTGAAGTTGTTCTTGATGTGTTTATTTCTGGTTTGAGGCACTTCTGGGATTTTCCCCCTCCCCTATATAAATATTGAGAAGGCAGGAAACACGAGACGCCATTAGTCCACGTGGCGACTCTTCGAAGCCTCGTAATTCTTCGAAAATCCAAACTTTCAGCATTTTACCTCCAGAAACCCTTTCTTACATTCCTCTAGCACTCATTCAATCGATCCATCGCTTATTTCCTCGCTTTGTAAGTACTCAAATTCGACAGTTTCTGCAGCCAACCTAGCCTGTAACGAGCCGGGGTTGGATCAGCTTAGCCTTTTTTCATGGGCTGCCTGTGCTAGTTGAACCACAGGCATCCTGTGGTTGAACGTGGCTTTTCTTCGGAAGCAGTGACGAACGAACGAGTGCCGAAGGAATTCAACACTTCGTGTTTTTTTTAGGAGATTCGGAGAACGAAGTCATTGTGCTCAATCGACCAATCGCTGAACGGTGAAATATGCAGAACAGAAGGCATATCAGCCATTGGGAATGGACAGTTTTCTTTGAATCGTCAAATACAGTAGCGGAAATGCCACTAGAACACACCATTACAACATTTCGTCCAAGGCTTTTCAGACGCGTTACGATATTAATATGATATTAATAGGAACTTTAAGCAAAACACGTCGGCAATGTCTTCGACGACGGCATAAAACAGCTTAATTACAAAATACAATAGCTGCACGTGAAAATGCACGCAGTCGCCTACATTTCCACCGTTCTCTGCAAAAACACAACGTGAAAACCCCAAATTGTACGTTTTAAAGAGAACGCGAACGTATAAGAAAGTAAATCAATCCGTTTTTCGTTCGGCGTGAACGGAACTCTATACTCGGTCATATTTTTTGAAAAACAATTCAAGGTGAACGAGGGAAATAGTAGACACCAAATTTCGGGAGAAAGGCACTTTTCTACGTCCCGTCGTTATTGCCGTCGGCTGGTTGCTTAAAGTCCCTAATATGTCCTGCTTCGGCAGTTCTAACTGCTCTTTGCTCATCTGTTAGGCTCTAGGAAAGATAAGGGTCAATACGAGTTCTCCCGGCACTGACCTATTTGTCACACCATATTCTAGCCGCTACACGGACGTATTTTTTCACTCTCATATTGCAGTCAGTTCAACGGAATCGTCTACAACAAAATATTGTACAACTTACCTTGGTCAGTTCCGTTTTTGGTTATTTTACATTTGAAACAGCTTTTGAAGAAAACTAAATCAAGAAATCGACTACATTTCTATTTCACATTTAAAAAGGCTTCACCTATTGTTTGCTGAAAAGTTCGTGGGTCTCCCCAGCAGATTTCACCGTTCAGCGATTGGTCGATTGAACACAATGACTTTCTTCTCCGAATCTCTTCGAAAATACACTAGGTGTTGAATTCCTTCGGCACTCGTTCGTCACTGCTTCCGAAGAAAAGCCACGTTCAACCACAGGATGCCTGTGGTTCAACTAGCACAGCCCATGAAAAAAAGGCTAAGCTGATCCAACCCCGGCTCGTTACAGGCTAGGTTGGCTGCAGAAAACGTCGAATTTGAGTACTTACAAAGCGAGGAAATAAGCGATGGATCGATTGAATGAGTGCTAGAGGAATGTAAGAAAGGGTTTCTGGAGGTAAAATGCTGAAAGTTTGGATTTTCGAAGAATTACGAGGCTTCGAACAGTCGCCACGTGGACTAATGGCGTCTCGTGTTTCCTGCCTTCTCAATATTTATATAGGGGAGGGAAAACAAATCCCAGAAGTGCCTCAAACCAGAAATAAACACATCAGTGATGAAGAGGAACAACTTCACAACACACAGTAATGTTTTATGACTTTATTGATCATTTTAGTACAGTTTTAATTTTTTCTAAACATTCCCATACATTCCTTGTAAAAGTCATTAGCTTGGGTTGCCTGTGGTGGCACTTTAACAAACACTTCAACAAAAATAGACCACACTGTTTTCTGGGAAGAGACATTAAATGTCAATGTGGGGGGTTATAACTCGTATAGGAACTGAAATACTGCTATCAAAGTCAGTACATTTAACAAACTTGTTCATGCGACACGAAACCTTTGCACCAAACCAGCCGATTCTTGGGTTGCACATGACGGCCCTACTCCAACATGGACGTCATGTGTGTTGTTTCAACTGGCGGGCCATCTATTGTTTTTAAAACATCTACGTGCCCACCAAAAAAAGATTTGTACAACTGCGCCTGATGCTGAAACTAGTCTTCAGCACTTACCTTCCTTCTTTCAGTAGCAGGTATTACAGTTGCGTCAATACCTCCGAAACTGCTATTGGTAGACCTAAACGCCTCACTTCAATGTAATGTTTAAATTAGAGGGCCGTTGTGCCATACAATCGAGGTGATGCGTTTGGGTCGATACCGCTGAAACTGCTATTCGTAGTACGGTACGATTAACTGTGTGTGTCACAACTGTCAGACAGGCGAGAACTGATGCCTACGCAACCAAACGCACGACACTTTGGTATTGTTCTCACGTGCGGTGTCTCGACTAACCCTCTTTGAACAACGAGAAACAAAAACTGAAGCGCTTAGAATTTTCAACATGCATATGGTATATGTATACACATAAAGTACAATCTTTTATTTAGTTCGATTCTAAATGCTTCAAAGTTTTATAAGTCATTAAAAAAATCGTGGCCGTGTTTTATCTGAAGATCCTCGCCAGAAAGAGCCGATATAACACGGCCACTCGTATTCTAAATACTACTTATCAATTGATTCACTTCCAAATAACATTAACTGTTAAGTGTGGTTTGAGTAGTATTGCTATGTTAGTGTGTGACGCCTCGTGGAAAGAATGCGTGACTGTTATCAACTGAGTGAATGAATAAAGTAATGAATGAACGAACGAATTGAGAAAATTAATATCAACAAAATAGGAGTAAGAGGCCAACCGGTTACCTCCAAATCTTCTCGACACTTCTCAGCTTCATTTTATCTTCATTCTTCAGTTCTTTTGTTCACTTTTATTCTTCCATTTTTCTTCATTCAAGGCATTATTTCCGGCTTCAATCAAGGCCATTTTTTCTTCATTCAAGGCCATTTTTCCGGCTTCAATCAAGGCCATTTTTTCTTCATTCAAGGCATTTTTTCTTCAAGCTTTCGCTGGTTTTTGACACTTGCAAAACTTGAAGCTTTAACCTTCATTGGTTCTTCTCTTTTACGATCATCGCGAGCGTCACAAAGAGATCTTCGTTTCTTCAAACTTATTCTTCTTTTTTAACGGCAGATCTTCGGGTTTAAATCTTCGCTCTTCAAAGTATGATATTTTTGCTCTAATCTTCGCTCTTCGATAACTTGCTAAGACATTCTACACACTTCTTCAATTGCCTCAGTTTTTCTTCGCATTTCTTCGCATTTCTTCACTTTATTACTTCGCGTTCTTACTTGCCTTTAACCTGTCTGCAAAAACGAAACTGAGTTAAAACTAACGCATAACTTGCCTGATTGCAACGCTAACTTTACAAACGCATCATGAACTTAACACATACAATGTCCTGGCTTGACATGCGGTATCACGGTACAGAATTAACAAACTTCCAAGCGTGATATATACTAGCTTGCTCTACGTATCAGGGCCTGAAATTACAGGAAAATTCCACTAGCAATCGACACTAGTTTTTACCACCAACATGGGCGATCCACAAATAGTTCAGCAAAATTCTACTAGTAGCAAGAGTTGCTTGTTGTCATGAGATTTTAATCGCATTTTGCAAGTGCGCGACCTAATTTCGAGCCCTCAATGTATGAGCATCTTGATCCAGATTGTTCGTACTACATTTTATCAATAACTAGTCAACTCTTTTTACAGCTAACTTGCTAAACTGTAATATTTTGTTTCTGTCATCGGACATCAAGTGAAATAATTAGGTGCATGCTAGGCAAAAATAAACGTTCAGATGTTGATTTCTAGTAACTCGCACAGTATCTGCTTGGACGCGATTACTTTTAGTTTGGGCGTGATTTACGGAAGCAAATTTAAACATCCCTGGTAATGAATTAACATTCCCTTTTCTATGCGAGTTTACTTATTTTCATAAGACTGATTTTCACTGATTACAACACATTTTCACTTGAAGATACGAGTAAAGTTTATACGGATTATGTTAGAACATAGTTAATAGAGTGGAATTGTTTGGAAACTCAGGGACCTTCTTTGTTATAGGTCTTTGTTCGCTTTTTTTCAACCTTGACCGTGCACAAAACACAATAGAAATTCCAACATGTTAATCAATCAGCCAATAGAAACGTGTGAGTTCAGTCGTTCAGGGAACGCTAATGAACTATGATCGTGCACAATCTTTTGTCTTACCCCTTCCAACCTAAATCGCAGCGCCTTTGTTAGCCCTTTTGAAGTTTGCCGGGTTTCCTAACCATTCCACTCTATTAACTATGGTTAGAACACATAGTGGTCAATAATGCAATAAAAGCCTGGGGGTACAACTGAAGTGCATACTTAACAATGGTGCAGTCCAACAATCAGTAAATCTAAGGGGTCTTAGATTTTTTAGAATCTCCAGTTTACCATTTCTTCAAAAAAATAACCCCACGCTAAGAGAGATTTCACAGAAGCAAGTTCTTGTGTACACGGGACACTTTTTGGTGATTTCGTCTCGTGTCTCCTTACTCATTTATCTAAAATGGCCTGTTTGGGGTGCAATAATATTCTTTCTTATCAAGCATTACTTGGAGTGTATTAAAAACACAACGTCTGCAGGAATCAAGGGTAGTATCCATCGAACAACTCCACGCTGACATTCTTGTAAAAATCTACACCATTTTACATGTGATGAAACTGTCTACGGTTAAACAGAACAACAGGCATACTGATTGTTACTGTGCCATATACACTCAATAGCGACCTGGAAAGGAACAAGAGAAAATGTACATGGTTAACAATTACAGAGCTGTTCACGTTCATAACATCTAATCTGAAAACGATCCACAGTATAATAATAATCATAAAAATTAAAAATTAAAAATTAAAAAATAACAACAATACATGTATAATAACTATAATAACAAAAACGACAATAATAATAATAGAAGGTTTAGTAAAAAGCTTTTTCATGGTGAATTACAGCTATCTTACAATTTAAAAGTAACCATCCTAATTAAATATGTGCTAAATATAAATTACATTCATATCAAGTTGCTAAAGGGACTGGTAATAATACAATCAATTAAACTTACAAAATATCAATTAAAATAAAATTATCTGATAACGATTCAAAATTCGATATTTACATTAGCAGCAGAAGAGAGATTAGGGAAAAGGCTATTTTTAAACCGGGTTAGTCCGACACTTGAAATGCTGTTACCCAGCGCACGGCCATACGAATTGGCCCTGGTCGGTGACAACAGATAATGTCACAGGTCTGCTCTTTTGAAAACAAAAAGAACAAGCAACAGCAATGACGACAACAGTGGCAGATTACATGGGTCGGATGAAAGTAAACAAGTTATAAAGTAACCGGGCACCCGAAATAACTATAAGGAGCTAATCTAGTCGGGTAGCCATTAAATGAGAGTTAATTTTGCAAGTCAGAAAAAGGCGAAAAATCAGCAAGCACATACAGTACTGTACATTAAACATTAAATACGTTGAATAACTAATTAAGGTGATAATAAATACACACGCAACACACAATATACACACTAACAAACAAAGTATACTAATAGTAAGCAGGATGTGGGTCAAAACAGTTATTTAGATTATTAATAAAGATTGACGTGCAAACCAAGAATACAGTGTAATTGAAAAATCAATTTGCAGCAGATCATTAATATTAATTTTTTTTAAACACGAATTCACCAGAGTACAACCACAATCCATTTTGGTGTGGGAACGATGTTTGTCATTTGACAACCTTTTTGAAATAGGTATTTATTATAATAGTCTCACATCCAAATTGTTACAATACACAAAATATCTATACATTGATTTTGAGAAACGAATTGTGCTCAAACAGAAGTAAATTTAGCAGTGCATGGTACTTACGCGGGGAGTAAGATCTTGATCTTGATCTGTTGTAGCTGCTCTTGTTATAGTCCCGGTCACTACTCCTGTTATAGTCACGGTATCGATCACGGTTGCTGTCACGATCATCATTGTCATCATTCTTGCCCCGGTGGCTGTCGTGATCATCATTGTCATCACTCTTGCCCCGGTGGCTGTCACGATGTCTGTAAGCCAGAGTGTGAATTAATTGACATGTACAGAGATTTTGTTGGAATGTTATACTATCTGTCAATAAAAGTATCCTACATGTATCTAGGGTTAGAGACAAAATAGGACAATACAGTACCATGCAAAAAGATTTCAACGGGGGAAGTGATATATCCCCTGAAAAAGAGATAAGGCTTTGTATGGGAATTTGTGATTGTGAAATATCTCTGTAAATATTTCAATACAGTAAATATAACTTGCCTGAAGAGTCAATGTCCTTCTTGCTCTCTGGTGGCAATTTCAAGCTACATGTATTTCAACAAATTTTAACCCCCTCTTTCCACTTATTTCCCTCTCACCCAGAAAAAAGAGAAGGAAGGAGATTTGGCTTGTCATCTTGAACTCACAAACACTCTATTGACCCTGATTTTCCCTCACATTCAAACTCCACCAGTGCACAGAGAGATAAATTTCCGTTTTTGTGATGCCAGTCACACACAGAAAAGGTCTTTCTGCGAGGTTCTAAACCCAGAAGAAGTCATTCAAGGTAGTCATTAGAAAGCATATCAAATCTCCGTCCACAGATACATACATATATCTGTTCATGAAGAGCCGTTTGAATTTGAAATTCGTCTGAGGGGAGGTCTCCTCAATAGCTAGACATTAAATTCACTCCACTGGTGTGCAGACAAAAATGGCTAGCCAATCAACCTCGTTCCCAGGAGCTTTCGCAGCAAACAGAGCCACCATCTTGGATCTGGCCGAGAAGACCATTGGACCTCCTCTAGGGAGAATTGGAAATTCCAATGGCTCTTTGTGAACAGATATTAGGGGACAGGGATTTGATCTGCTTTCTTATGGCTTCCCTGGGTTTAGAACCATGCCGAAAAACTGTTTCTATGCATGTCTGAGGGGAACATGATTTTACTGATTAAAATCTGGGTCAACTAAGTGTGTGTGAGTTCAAGATGACGAGCCGAGTCTCCTTCCTTCCCTTTTTTCTAAGTGAGAAGTAAAGAAGTGGAAAGATGGGGTTAAAATCACTTGAAATTGCCACCAGAGAGTAAGAAGGACATCAACTACTCTTCAGGCAAGTTATACTTTATTTACTGTATTGAAACATTAACCAAGATATTTCACAATCGCAAATTCATATACAAAGCCTTATAATTTTGACCACACAAATGAAGCCTGGGCTTTCTGTGTTCTAAAAAGGCAAACTTTCCCATCAGATTAATAATGTGCCTACAAACTTACAAATGTGGTAACAAACAAGACTAACTCACTGTGAAGGTTTTCCCATGTAGATTCCTGGTGTAGGAGTATGTGCTCTCTTGGTGACAGAGTAGTCAACTCTGATGCGACGACCATCCATCTCAATACCGCATGTGCGTTCCTTAGCCTTTACAACAACATTTATTTCACCATCAGTATATCTGACAGGTATGAATACAATGCTGTCATTAAGTACTGACTGCACTGATTTTCACCAGCTGAGAAAGACATTTTGCAGGCAAACAAAGGCCACTGACAAACATTGCACTTTGCACATTAATAGCCAGCTACAAATCTAACAGATTATTACATCTTATTTCAATCAGATGTATATTAACAGAGTGGCAAAGAGTAAAACTTATATTACATTATTTTGATCCTCCCATAAGTACATATACATTGTATGTGTCTGTTTACAGGTGATATTGCATTCTGGAGGATGTTAAATTAAAATAATAACTTTTATTAATAATGTAATTTACTGTCAGCATTATCAAACTGAATGGTATGTTCAATTAAAGTAGACACATTGCCGATATTTTATTTCAGTTTTGCAGGATTTTTTTCCCCAGGACTTTCAAGGACTCTCCATGAAGAAAAACACATCCAGGACTTTCCAGGAGGCATACAAACCATGTTACTAGAGGTCACAAATACAGTAAGTAACATTGTATATTTTGAATAGAAGAGATTTCCCAGGACCACAGTGACATGTCTCCAGCCAAAGTTTGAATCTACTCCTAATTTTACACTTCAAAACTTGCTTACATGTACATGTATTTATAAAGCAGAGACTTTTTTTACTCTTAGTTTTGACTACAGTTATAATACACAGTGTAATAAATGAAGCGTTGTGTGCAACAAGGGCGTAAGTGACTCCTGATCACATTCTAAATTCTGACGTCCTTATTGCACACAGCCCTTAATGTTCCTAATAGAATTTAATGTGGTACTTACAACTTCTGCATCATTTGCAGACTCATAATAGACAAATCCAAACCCTCTGGAACGTCCAGTCTAAAATGAAAACAAAATGTTAAGGAGTGCATAATACGTTAATATCATTGTGTTAATACTTTCATTCAAGAAATCATGAAGGCCTACCAATGTACTGTTCACATTTGGTGATGGTGACAACACTCTAAAGAGCATAGGTTCTGAATAGGTGGTCAGGTAAACACAAGTCCTCTACTCCAGGACTAGTAAACTGTATAGTTGGCTACTTGGCTACATGTATATAGTAAAAAATGGCATACTAGCCTTGTGGCCTACATGTAGTAGGTTTTTGTAAGACAGATCAGTGGATCAGTGGGAAGATATTGGATCCGGCGATGAAGTTTGAGCAATTGGCTATTCAAAAATTTTACTGTAAAGGTTCGACTCTTCAAGCAAGCACAAAGATATTTAATAATTTGTGTTGAAAGAGTTTTAGTTCACATTTTAACTAATCACGGGAAACAGAATAAGCATTTTCAACGTGAGATTCTCCTTCAGCAGGTACGAACGTAACTGTCTTCTCATCAATTTTGTCAATAGTGCCGATTGTAGAGGTGAAGACGATTTGCTTCAAGCTTCATTTATGAACTCAAAGAAAATATTCTTCTTCCTGAGTTATACATGTACATGTATGCAAGTTTTTTTCCTTAGACTATTTTTGCAAACCCAGTTCCCATTTGCCAACTGAAGCCAAAGTTAGCTGTGCAGCTTATACTTGAGGAAATAAAAAAATACACAAACTGAAAAATAAGTGATATATTCTTTGCTATTTCATTTATTTCATTTTATTATTTAAATAATAAAAAAAACACTGAATTTCTAACGGGCCCTGAAACAACCAATAAGAGGCTGATCAAAGCCAGGACCCGGCTAATTCACAGATCGAATTGGAATTTAGCGCGTTGGTTTTTGTGGAGGGAGGAAACCAGAGAAACCTGGAGAAAAACCCTCAGAGCAAGGGTGAGATACCAACAAACTCAACTCACATATGGCACCACCTCCGGGGATCGAACCTGGGCCAAAGAGGTGAGTCAGGTGAAGTGCTTAACCACTGCACCACCTCAGCTCTAAGGAAATAAGGAGTGTTAATTTCCTGAACTAGTGTATTGGAACAATGGCCTACCACTTTTTCAGACTCACAATAAGCCCATTGCCTAGTATCTCAAAAAGTTAGTGTCAAACACTGTTTGTACTGCCTTCACTCTGGATTAGCATTAAACCTGGCTTAAATATTAACTGAGGACTCTGGTTCTCTTGGTACAAGTCTTACCCCCATCAAAGATATTTACAAGTAGAGGTACTTATTCCTCATCAAACAATGCATTTTAATCCTACATGCACAACTGACAGCAGTCCACCAGTTTGCAAATTGAACTAAAGATAACACGCTTCATCCTGGACTAGCTTAATTAGGAACTGGGCCCAGAACAGTAACATACAAGTTATACATGCAAGTCTATACCTGGTGATCATAGACTATCTGGATGGCTTCCACTGGGCCATATCTTTCAAACACAGGCCTTAAATCCCTCTCTGTCGTATAGAGGCTCAATCCAAACACACCTAGACATCTGCTGGCAACAGGATCATCCTGAAAGAGGGAATTGATTACTCTTAAGAAGTGAAACACACAATCCTACAATACCTAACCATTAGGGCCAATTCAATCAAACTTTTACACATGAATCTTCCAACTCTGGCCATTGTTTCTACACCAAAGAACAACGACCAGACTTGTCAAATACATATGTAAAAGTATTGTGTTGGGCCCCAAATCTTATAGTTCACCATTTCTAGCCACATTCACTTATAACCTGCACCCCTACCTTTAACATCCTTGCTGATTCTGATTTAAGTCCAAAAAGTTGTTGGAAAACTCTCACTTATAAGCCACACCTACATATACATTGTACCTTAGTGGGGCCAATTCAATAAAACTTTTACATGTGTATTTCACAAGTCTGGTCATTGTTTAATCACCAGAAAACAATGTCTAGACTTGTAGAATACAATGTACATGTCTGTACATGTGTAAAACTTATATTGTGTTGGCCCCTGTGTTCCAGAGGCTAATAAAAGGTGAAATAAATCAAAGGTGAGAGAAGAGAGACAAGGAAAAGAAGAGCAGGGCACAACAAAGTGCTGTCCAATAGCCCAGATCTAGTGGATTTCCCTGTCAGGCTAGTATTAATATTGCTTTGATGACTTACCCAATGGGCAATGAAACAAAATAGGCTTCTTAAAATTATTAGTTAATTACCGTAAATACCTGTAAATACCGTAAATACATGCACCCCAAACTTAGAAAACCTTTTTTTGAAAAAAAGTCAAAAGGTTCATAAATGCTAGAACTCCAAACTTAGCATCTTTTTGGGTGGGGGGAGGGAAAGGGAGTCAGGTTTATAAATGCGTGTACTTGAAACAAAACTTCTTCAGAAGAGATTGTTGTCATTCTAAGTCATGCCAACTGCTATCGCAACTTCAAATGTTATTACCAAACTTTCCTCGTCATTTGTTGTGTATATTTCAACCTTTGTCTTTAAATCACTCCAGAATTATTATTCTTTTATTCCCCCATTAACTGGCAAGATTTTCAAGGAACCTCATTCCTTTAAGCACAAGAGAAAGCAAGGATTTCTGGCGAAACTACATGCACAAGTCCAATGTCCGCCATCTTGGATTTTGAAGGAGGGGCATGGGGCGAGTGTTTGTAATAACATGTATGCTTGTACCCACGTATAAGCCACACACCCCCAACCTAGGTCCTTTTTGTCCAAAAAAGCATGGCCTATATGTAGATATTTACATGTATGTATTTCTATACACGTATAAGCCACACCCCCAACTGTGGCCATTGTTTTTCTCCAAAAAAGTAAGGCCAATACATGGGTATTTATTGTAAATTTTAATTTGGGCAAGCTTGAAAGACCCATGGGCTAGTGGAATAAGGTTGAAGCTTTAATTTCGTTTTTCTTCTAACCCTGATGACCCTCAGGTGTTATCTCTTGAGGACTCACTTCCATGGATGTGAATATTAGGTTCAGAATTTGAACCTTGTCCCTGATAATCTACAGTACCGGCCGAAAGTTTGTTAACATTTTTTGTGTGTATCGTGTGTGTAGTTTGTTGAGTGTACTACACTCATTTGCGTGTACTACGCTCATTTGAGTGTAATACGTGCACAGAACTACACGCACCTGTATAACTCATTAACAGAATTAAATTTGCCTGGGGAATACACGATTGACTAGTTCGTCAAATTTTATTCCCACCAAGCTCACACTTCAATGTTCTGTCATTTTTTATTGTTTGTGTTTAGGGAGTGGTCATTAATTACTGGGGGGGAGGAGGGCTGGTAAAATATCTAAAACGAGGACCCAAAAATTGTTGGCCCTCCCCAAAACACCAGCCCAAAAAATCTTGGCCCTCCCCAAATATACCTGTCACGTTTTAGGATTTGGCTTTTCGTGTAGTGTTTCTGTAGTGCACTACAAAACGCTACAGAATGACTGTCTACCATAGAACGTTGCAAAGTGTAGATAAAACAATAAGAGAAAAGAACGCTTCAAGCACTACAGAACGCTACAAGCAGTACAGAACGCTACAAGCACTACAGAACGCTACAGAACGCTACAAGCAGTACAGAACGCTACAAGCAGTACAGAACGCTACAAGCAGTACAGAACGCTACAAGCACTACAAGCACTACAGAACGCTACAAGCAGTACAGAGCACTACAGAACGCTACAAGCAGTACAGAACACTACAAGCACTACAGAACGCTACAAGCAGTACAGAGCACCACAGAACGCTACAAGCACTACAGAACGCTACAAGCAGTACAGAATGCTACAAGCACTACAGAACGCTACAAGCAGTACAGAACACTACAAGCACTACAGAACGCTACAAGCATGCACAACAGAAGGCTACTACAGAGCACTTACAGAACGCTCCCCCTCCTTTTTTCCTTCTTCTCTTCCTCCTCCCTCCCTCCCTAGGGCCACTACACGGGCTATAGAGAATGCTACAAGCACTACGTAATGCTATGAGCAAGCAAGTTAAAATGACAGGTATTTGATGATGCTACAACCTGGCTCATCAGTTACCTGGTATCAATTATGCCTTTTTCTTTGTAATTGCGTTAAGCACTCTGAATGATGAAATGGATATTGTATTCAACAAAGGGACAACAATTGGGTAGTTTGGTTTATTAGTTTAACCCGCTTTAATAATTGTACTCTTAGCTATTTTACAGCTGCATGGTTGGCTTTTGATGCCTGCTAACTTTAAGATGTAGACACAACACTCATTATAAAATAGATCATAAAATAGTACATACATGTACATGTATGCTCTGATTGCATGGGCTGTTACCCGTGTTTGCATGAGGAAATCAAACAACAGACAATTGACTTCAAGGGAGCTTTTTCACTTTTTCACGCCTCTATAGGATTCACCAAGAGGTCCGTGCTCCCAGACTACTCTTTTACACTGTTTACTATTTCTTAAAATTTTAACTAAAGGATATTGGTCAAGGTGGCATTGTCATCCAATAGCACGCATACTAAATGAAACGAGGTGCTGGTTTGGGTGTAAGAGTACATAAAAACAATTGCAATATTTACAACACCGACATTTCCATTCGTAATCTCAGTGTGACATAGAATGCCCTGAATGCCTGATACAATGGAGAAAAAACTGAATAGTGTGTTTGGGGGTCTGATAATAATTACACTTTACATTATTTATAAGCCTATTAAACAGTAACAATGTAAATGAAATAATGTTGAGAACATAAGAAACATGCAGTTACTTTGTATTAAATATTAATACAAAGTAGATGTGATTAGTTGTCCCTGATTAACCTTCAAAATGCAACAGCTTACTCTTACCATTTAGCACAACCAGGCAAACTTGAAATTTACTTGGATAAGCATGTCTATTGGTCTGGCAATTTCGAAGAACAAGTGTGTGTAGACAAACTGTACTTGCCCGAGAGAAAACTAAAATGCTAAACTGATGGGCTGCTTGTACGAAGCTTAAAATTGCGCCGTTCTTCTGATACAATGGAGAAAACTGAATTTTTGTAAAATCTTTTCTTTCAAAATAATAGCAATATTTACATACATGTATTAATCAAAAACCCATTTTCTAGCCTTTTCTAATTCTGAAAAAAGTGTCTCAAACTCTCCAGCGATCGCAGCGATCTTTGCAAAGAAAAATTAACAGTTATATACTGGAAGAAGGTTTATCAGTTCTACAAATGACTTTACATTGAGTCATTCGGTTCTACCTGTCTGTGTTAGTGATAATTCGAGTAAACCAACGCCTTCTAAACGTAACAAAGTTTTGCATCGTGTTTCTGCAGAGAACGTTGATACTTTGGCTAGTTTTACAAACAGTTAATTATTGCACTAATAATCAGGTATTGTTTCCGATCGCCTGAGTACTTTTTTCCAGCGATCGTAGCGGCGATCTAATGGAAACCGGTCAGCGATCGAAATCGCCGAACACCTTTTTTCGGCGATCATGGCAATTATATGGAAACCGGGCTTTAGCGAGGCGATTTCAATAAGAATTACGAGTACAATTCACTAGTTTCGCCTCCCACCTCTGTGGCCCAGGTTCGATTCCCGGACACGTCGCCATATGTGAGTTGAGTTTGTTGGTCTCTCGCCCTTGCTCCGAGGGTTTTTATCCGGTTTTCCTCCCTCCGCAAAAACTAATACGCTAAATTCCAATTCGATCTTTGATCAGGCCCCATGGTTGTTTCAGAGTTTTTACAGGAAGCACTGAGAAGGGTATATGCCAATGGTAATCTGTAGCCTTGTCTAATCATCTCAAAGTACAAAATGAGGCGCTTACAAAATCTCAACTCAAACATTAACGGAGGCCATTGAGCGACGTTTGACACCTTGACTAGTGTTAGCTGCACAGAATTCATCACAATCACAAGAATGTAAATAGTCTAAGTGACTTTGTGGTCGGTCGACGGCTCAGCTTCTAGTCAATTGCGGCGGCCATCGCTCCTTGCAGTGGTAATGGTTTTAACAGATTTTATAAAATAACCCAGAGGAAACTTGCGCGCTGATTGGCTGAAAGCCCTGTTTATATGAGAGTCCATAGACATGGAAATTCGCTGGCATTGGCACGCGATTGTGAATGAAATCAAAATGGCAAACGACAAGGAAGAATGTCTTCACCAAACGTTGACTTTCAATCAGTATGATTCCGACAGATATATCAGTAACAAAAATACAACCAACCGACGAAGTTTGCTAACCTTCGCGGCCGAGATATTTTTATTCGCGGATCCAACAAACAAAAATTCAGTTATCTCCATTGTATCAGAAGAACGGTGCATTTAAGCTTCGTACAAGCCCATCAGTTTAGCATTTTAGTTTTCTCTCGGGCAAGTACAGTTTGTCTACACACACTCGTTCTTCGAAATTGCCGGACCAATAGACATGTTTAGCCAAATAAATTTCAAGTTTGCCTGGTTATGCTAAATAGTAAGAGTAAGCTGTTGCTTTTTGAAGGTTAATCAGGGACAACTTCACAGCTACCAATATCTTAAGTAAAGTGTAATTATTATCAGACCCCCAAACACACTATTCAGTTTTTTCTCCATTGTATCAGGCATTCAGGGCATTCTATGTCACACTGAGATTACGAATGGAAATGTCGGTGTTGTAAATATTGCAATTGTTTTTATGTACTCTTACACCCAAACCAGCACCTCGTTTCATTTAGTATGCGTGCTATTGGATGACAATGCCACCTTGACCAATATCATTTAGTTTAAATTTTAAGAAATAGTAAACAGTGTAAAAGAGTAGTCTGGGAGCACGGACCTCTTGGTGAATCCTATCGAGACGTGAAAAAGTGAAAAAGCTCCCTTGAAGCTTGTAGCGTTCTGTAGTGCTTGTAGCGTTCTGTAGTGCTCTGTAGTGCTTGTAGCGTTCTGTAGTGCTTGTAGCGTTATGTAGTGCTTGTAGCGTTATGTAGTGCTTGTAGCGTTCTGTAGTGCTCTGTACTGCTTGTAGCATTCTGTAGTGCTCTGTACTGCTTGTAGCGTTCTGTAGTGCTCTGTACTGCTTGTAGCATTCTGTAGTGCTCTGTACTGCTTGTAGCATTCTGTACTGCTCTGTACTTCTTGTAGCATTCTGTACTGCTCTGTACTGCTTGTAGCATTCTGTAGTGCTCTGTACTGCTCTGTAGTGCTTGTAGCGTTCTGTAGTGTTATGTAGTGCTTGTAGCGTTATGTAGTGCTTGTAGCGTTCTGTAGTGCTCTGTACTGCTTGTAGCGTTCTGTAGTGCTCTGTACTGCTTGTAGCGTTCTGTAGTGCTCTGTACTGCTTGTAGCGTTCTGTACTGCTCTGTACTTCTTGTAGCATTCTGTACTGCTCTGTACTGCTTGTAGCATTCTGTAGTGCTCTGTACTGCTTGTAGCGTTCTGTAGTGCTTGTAGCATTCTGTAGTGCTTGTAGCGTTCTGTAGCGTTCTGTAGTGCTTGTAGCTTTCTGTAGTGCTCTGTAGTGCTTGTAGCGTTCTGTAGTGCTTGTAGCGTTCTGTAGTGCTTGTAGCGTTCTGTACTGCTTGTAGCGTTCTTTTCTCTTATTGTTTTATCTACACTTTAATAGGTAGAATGTAGATGAAAGTCTCCTTATCCTGAAAGTCTCCTTAAATGTACATGAAAGCGAGGCTGAACGTAGCATTGAGTTGGCTTGCAGTGTCCTTTGCAACGTTCTATGGTAGACACTCATTTTGTAGCGTTTTGTAGTGCACTACAGAAACACTACATGAAAAACCAAATCTTAAAATGTGATTCATATGTCCCCAAAACATCAAAAAATGACGTGTTTTTTTTAACAAAAGAGGAAAGCATTTCTTTTGTTTTACTCCTGAAAACCTCGTTATCAAGCAGAATGTTTGAGGTCTCGAACGTTGCCCATTAGCAGCATCCAGCACACGCTGATTGCTGGTTAAGGGACATTTTCAAGGTGGAGCTGAATGGTCGATTGAAGTAGCCTAAAAATATTGTAAAAGTTTCATCGTTAAAACAGGCGCCCAAAAATTTGTGACCCACCCCAAATCGAAGCCCAAAAAATCTTAGCCCTCCCCCTAAATTTACCGGCCCTCCCCCCCCCCCCCCCCCCAGTAATTAATGACCACTCCCTTAACTTCCAAATAAAGCATGGCGATTAGTTCGGCAAAGTTTATTCCGTAAACCTCACAGTTCGATGTGCTGTCGTTTTTAATTGTTTGTGTTTAACTTCCAAATAAAGCACTGTCGACAGTTAGTGGAGTTGAAGTAGTCTCTACTCGCAGGGTACCTACTTGTGATCATGCTGTTCATCGTAATATGCTCGCCTGCTGGGTCGCAGGCTAGTATGCTAATTACCACTTTCTCGTTGACAGCAGTAATAAGGTGGACCTTCAAAGTTTTGACATTTACACTCGTGTAATAATTCGAATAATTCGTTTTTTCACGCATTTCATAAAAAATAAAATTTTAATGGCTTCAAAACTCGGAAAGTTATGATTTGACAGACCTGTCAAAAATCAGACTGGCACGTTCACGCCTGACTGATTGCACGTGCTGAAATTCAGACACCAAGAACTTGAAATTTTAATTTCGAAAAGTAGGACCCACAAACATTTGCAGTGATTTCGGCCAAAACCTTGGTTCCAAAATCTTAAAGAACACAATTGCAAGGATCTGCTCTAAATGTGAAACTACAGAAGCTAAAATTTTATTTGCTGTTAGCTTGCCAACACTTGTAAGTGATCAGCAGTTGTTTAGTGTTTGAAGACGCAATTTTCTACCAGGAATTTTATTTTGCGCGATTCTCGGTACAAATTATGATCAAAACAAAAATTCAATGTTCACATCAGGACATCTCCCTAATGCCTGGTTTATCTTCGATAAAGTTGCTTAGATCGACCGGGTATATATATATTTTTTGAAGGAGTTCACAGTTTGAACCGCTATGAAAAGTTCTGATATATTAACTTACGTGTCTTTAGGGTTCCTGTTTTAGAAACGCAGTGCTGTCTTTAGAAGTGAAGGACTCTAACTTTCTACAGATACATGTACTGTATGTTTGGTTTATTAGGGTTTTTCATTTCAGCTGTCAATTTTGCGGCCGATTATGAGCCAAATTGGCAATTAAAGTTTTTCGAATCAATGTTAGAAAATCTGTATGGCGTTTCACCGATGTGTATTTGCCAAGCAAATTTCCCTCAAACTTTGCCGTCAGTATTAGCTCAAAGTTTAGTGTGCCGTTGAATAACCTGAGACAAGATGGTGGCTTCAAGTATAAGTTATTTTATCCTGCAAGCAAAAGTTTCTCATCTCTTTGCCTTTCGTGTAGAAACCTCTGCTCGCAGGGTAAAGTTATTAATAGCAGGATCGGGAGGAGTCTTGAATTGTTTTTATTTTCTCAATTCTCAAAGTTTATTTGAAGCGTTAGAAACAACGTTGTTGAATATAAAGAAGACAACTCTTCATTTTTAAAGTCGGTTCGAACTTCAGGCAAACTTGAATTCGAACAATAACTGCATAACAAAGAAAAACTACACACAGTTGAGTGTAATACATTCGTGTAGTATGTGTGTGCATTACACTCAAATGAGTGTAGTCAATTAATTTACTACATGCAAACTACATGTGCGTTTCGCGCGTGTAAAGGTTAACATACTTTCGGCTGGTACTGGTAATTTTCATTAGCTTACTGATGGCTAGTAAAACTGGTTTGATATGTTTTCTTGATTTGAAACACTCAGCACATGGAAGTTAGATTCTCAATGGATAATACCAAAAGCTCTTCTTGTTCTTCTCTCTCTTGCCTCTTCCCTTTTATTTCTTTGAGCCAGGGTAAGCTGAACCATGAATTTAGCCAATTCTCACTACAAACAAGAAAACTATCAGTTCTTTCATTCAAGTGTTTAACCAATTGTGCCACCCTTGAAAGAGGAATTGTTTGAGTTAACGAAGTCCACAAAACAAGATTAGCAGAAGAAACCTTATTGTATCTGCTATGCACATACAAAGCAAAACATGCCTGTGGTGAGAAAAAGTAAATGATTCCACAAAATCATATACATGTACATACCCTGTTTCCAACATGCCTCTTTCTGTTTGACAAGGGTGAGCGGGAATTACCTCTATAAACCACAAAAGTAAATACAGCTCATCAAAGCCATTAATAATCACATGCTTAAGTGCAAATATCACAATGCAATATTACTGCAATACATTGCACAATATACATTGAATGTACATGCTTCATATGGTGCAGTGTTCAAAATGTTGTTGGGCTAAAAATCTCAAAATGCACTATGGGTCAGTAGATTTTGTCTGTTACTAGTCTAGGTAGTTTCAAACACTGTGGTACCTCTTGATGACTACTCCTTCCATAACAGTGCTTGAAACTAACTTTTTGAAGAACTGGTCCAAGGAATAGTGGCTTTCAATATTTACTGGTCCTGGAACAAACTTTACTAGTCCAGGATTGAGGACCAGTAAAAACATTTTTAAGAACCCTTATTCCAAATAATTATTGTAATTTTATACTGTAGCACTTTAATGTCAATTCAATGTTGCACATGACAGTACATCAATAAAGAACAAAAAAACACATCAGTGCTGTGAAATATGTT
Organism: Actinernus sp. WN-2022; assembly: GCA_030867875.1. Taxonomy (NCBI): domain Eukaryota; kingdom Metazoa; phylum Cnidaria; class Anthozoa; order Actiniaria; family Actinernidae; genus Actinernus; species Actinernus sp. WN-2022. The sequence continues at coordinate 142,021,659 of JAOWCC010000577.1, read as the reverse complement.
TGCAAAACTCCTTGCAGCCATTGTTATTTATGTAACTATGTTTCTCCTAAACTAAGTCCATTTTTTACTTGAAGAGAACAGACATGTGGGAAACTAGTAAATGGCATCTTAAGATAACATATGTAATATGCAGTGTTAAACAGTTTTTCCATTTTTGCAAGCGTTTCCCTTTCTAGTCTCATTAGGGCAGCATTGATTGGTCTGGCTTCTGGCCCTTTGCTTGTAACATGCTCTGCATCAGCACTCATCTGATGCCCTTACACCGTTCATGCGCTCTAAGACTATCAACTTGAAAGTTTTGGCAGCCCTTGCAAAAGGAAGACTGTTCATTTTTGATGTTAGGAGATTCTAAGCAGTACTGGCAAAACATTTCCCCCTCATCTTCGTTGTAAGCAAGCCACTTGAAATCTTTCTTCCAAATTTTCTTGAATTCACATTCTTTTCTAGGCTTTTTCACGTCTGTTGGCTGGGAATCAATTCCTGTATAATCACCTTCTGTCTGAGCTTCAGTTTGTTGCGATTTGTGGCCATTTTCCCTTTGAAAATAACTCAGGAGATTACGAGCCGCCATTTTGTCTCTTTGGTGTGACCACTAGGGTTTCTGGGAATGCTAGAACTCGATCCAGTTTCTCTCGGATTTCAAAATGCCGCTTGGAAAATAGGAATGACCGATCATAAATAAAGGCAATGAAACCAATTTTTAAGCATGTTTACTTCGATAAAAATGAAAATAATGAAAGGAGGAAATTGTGCACTTGTCCTCTGGGACGAGTAAGTTAAATTTTTAATCATCCTGTAGGAACTTTTACTCGTTTTTGACAAGTGAACGACCATTAGTTTCAAGCACTGCATAAAAAAAACCATCAGTTATAAAATCAGTGTTCTTTCCAAGCACCAATAGCTGGGTTTTTTGCCAACTACTAAATTCAGAAGCTCTGGCTACTTAAATTGACAAAATTAGTACAGGGCACCAAGACAATCCCTTTTCAATGTGTTGGTACTGGCTACTGTCTCTAATATTTTACCATCTACTGAAAACATGTATTGCAAACATTGATAATATTCAACACATCTTCACAAAAGATAGACCTTCTTTAGAGTAGAAAGTACAATGTAAACTAGTGAACTCATTTATGCATTTAATAGTTGACAAACCTTCTTCCTTTGGAATGGTAATAGGGGCTAGGTGATCTGGAACGAGAGTAACTCCTGTAACGCTTTCTGCTACCGGTATGTGGTCTATGGTGGGATGGTGACCTGGATCTTCTATCATGACTATGAGACCTGGACCTTGAGTAACTCCGTGAGCGGGATCGTGCTTCTCTTGACCTTGAGCGAGACTTAGACTTAGATTTGGAAGAGCCTGCTGGGGATTTTGAATAAGATCTGGATCTGGATCTAGAATGGGATTGGGATCTACTTCGAGATCGTGAACCTGATTGTTGATCATCATCTCTTGAACTTTCTTCCTGAAAAAAGCAACAACAAAATAATGCTTTAAGCCTCTACCCGTCTATACAGTCAAGTTATTGGAAAAACTTCTGGCAAAATTCAATGCTGTGGATCATTAAGAACACTTCAGTTTGTTTCCGTGCTATGTAAATTTGCAAGTTCTTGGATAAACATACATTTTTCAGTATTAAGGGTGGCCAAATGACCATGCACAAGTTTTGAAAATAAAATATGTTTTTTCTATTTCTTATTATTGGGTAGTTCCAGAAAATATCCATACCCCTACCACTGGCAGCATTTTGGAATTCTGAATGCGAGGGGTTTCTAGGCATGGAATTTTGGTTGTGAGGGAGGATATCCGATCCTGGAATTCTGGATGGAAGGGAGGGTTTCTGGGCCTGGAATTCAGGTTGGAGGGGGGGTTTCTGGGCCAGGAAAAACTGATTGAAAGAGAGGGCTTTTCAAAACTGTGCAAAAATCCAGTTTGAAGATGTCACTCTGGGTCTTCGCTGTTCGTTTTCCCAACAACCCTGAAGCTATCGCTGTACATCTACTAATAGCTCTATAAACTACAAAAAGTTGAAGATACTTTTTCCAAATCTCAAGTCCTTCGACTTCGTGAACACTTCTTCATTGCATCGTGCCATAACTGCTATTTTTATTACAAGTGTCAATCAAATGTCATTGAACACCACTTTAGCCAATCGGAATTTTGAGTCTAAAAAATGAACGTTAAAAGGGAAAAAACGAGGGGTTCGTTGCAAGCCCTCCTTTCCCTTTTCCTGTCCCCATTCCTCCTCCCCTCCTCTTCCCCTCTCCCCATTCCTCCTCCCCTCCTCTTCTTCTCTCATCATTCCCTCTCCCCTCTTTCCCAATCTTCCCCATTCCCCCTGGGCTTGCTACGCAGGCTAAATAAACCTAAGAACGGCTTCGTTTCGACCTCCTGCGGGCGCGCCATGAATCATGATCACTGAATAAACTTGAACTAGACTGCTCCAGTCCAGGGCCCGGTTGTTCGAAGCAAGGTTAAGCGCTAACTCAGGGTTAAATCGCTAACCCAGGGTTAAACTGTACAGATTACAATTATAGATTTAGCGCAAACCTAGGGTTAAAGTTAAACTTGCTCCGAACAACCCGGCCCAGATGACAAGAAAACCATTATTCCAAGAACGAACAAAGTTTAATTTAAGCAACATCACATGTTGACTATGATATTACAACTAAATTAGGATTCCTAAATTAAATAAACCCAAGTTAACTCAAGTTATCAACTTAGAAATGTGAGCACGTGTGAAATAACAAAACAAAAATTCAAAATGGCGGTCACCAGATCTCCAGCTCAACCGTCTCCTCCGGTTTTACGACACAGAAACGGCACATACAACTCACTCACCTTTTCTGCGGAGCCTTCCCGGTCGTGATTGTTACTCATGCTGAGCTTTAACGTCAAAACCTCCTAGTTGTTTAACTTTAGAAATATTTCGAAAGACTCAATAATAACGTCAAAGAACGCGCAAGGAAGGTGTATCCCATCAGGCATTGGGCGATAAAAAGTCAACCATGCACGCTAAGATTTATGGGTAAAAACATTAAACTCTGGAATAATTTGCCAACTAGCACAAGAGATCTCCAACGCTCAAAATTTAAAAGTCGGATAAAATAATATCTGTTTAATGGACTATGTGTAAATATTCATCTCCTTTCACTTTACTTATGATAATACAATACAATACAATACAATACAAAAACCTTTATTTAAACAAATGTTTTTGTATTGTATTGTATCATAACTCACCGCCGAGAGTGAAAGGAGATGAATATTTACACGATGAAGTTATGATTAATCAAATAATACAATTTAATGCACATTTCTTAGTTGTTATTGTTGTGTATTGACCGTACATTAGCAGTCCTTCACTTCTTTTCTATTTTTTTATTATTTGTTATTTATTATATGACTTGGAGTTACACGCAAAGGCTTAGACAACTTTTAGCTCCTTCAACTTCCCTGCACCCTTTCGTACTATCGATTTCCCCCCTAATATTTATTATTATACTAAGTGTATGTCTGCGTAAATTACCCAATGTAAAATAAAGAGTGTGAAATAAAGGATAATAACAAAAAGCCCCAAAACACTCCGCAGTTATTGCCACACAACAGGCGCCGGAAGTTCGCGCGTGAGGCTCAGTTCGTAAATTCACAGGGACAGTTTCTATTATAGCGCAGCCTTTGACGCATATATTTAATCCAGCCATACTATCTGAATGTTTTTCACTTGATTGGAAAATCGCAAGAGTCACGCCGATTTTCAAAAAGGGTCCGAGAAACATTCCTGATAATTATCGACCAATTTCCGTTCTTTCGATCGTTTTGAGCAATTGCATGGGTACCTAACGAAGCATAATTTACTATCAAACCAGCAATATGGCTTTAGACAATTTCACTCAAATGGAATGTCAATATGGATCCGGCGTGGTCTCTTTAATTTGGTAATCTTCATTGACCTGAAGAAGGCTTTTGATACGGTAAACCATGAGATCTTGATACGCAAATTAGATCTAGATCTAGAACTCTATGGCATCAGGGGATCCGCTAAACATCTCCTGTCTTCCTATCTATTAGCCTGCTATGCAGACGTATTTTTTCACTCTCATAAATTAAGTAACGTCTCCTTACCCAAGCGCTTAATTAGTTTCCAATATGCACACCTCATTGCGTTATGGACCAATCAGATTTTACCTTCCATTCCCTGGAAAGTGACGTAATGTTGCATTTAAAAGGATTTCAGACAATACATTTGCCATTGACCAATCATAGGAGAGTGTTCACTGGCGCGCCAATGAAGCATCTTCATGATCAGGTCAAGCGAGGATTACCTGTGGAATCTGGAATCCCTTAGATATCGATAATCGGTCCACTTCTGTTTCTCACTGATACGTGAATGATTTGCCAAACTGCTTGAATTCAACGACTGCTCGTCTTTTTGCCAATGATACTAATTTAACAACAGCTGGCAAAACTATATTGAAGAAATAGAGGTATCAGGAAATCGAGATCTGAGAAATCTAAAGGTTTGGCTATCTGCAAACAAACTGAGAATAAAGGCTGGTTCACACTTGCGACATAAGCATTTATAAGCATAAGAACATACGCAAGCGCAGATTGTACTTTAAGGTTGGATGAATGCTTTGTTCTATTCAAGTATAAAGGGGTTAACTAACCATGAAGTACAATCTGCGCTTGCGTATGTTCTTATGCTTATGCTTATATATGTCGCAAGTGTGAACCAGCCTTTAACGTTGCCAAAACGGAGTATACACTGATTGGATCTAGATATAACATATATATTAGTCATTTGCCTAGACCGCCCAATATTAATATTGGGGACCAACAAATCAACAGGGTCAATAGTTATAAGGTACTTCGGCTTCAAATTGACCAGTTTCTTACATGGGAAAGTCATATCGACGATACAGCTAGGAACAATTATAGAATACCCGGCCATTTGGGCTATTAATAATTCATTTTCTCAAATTTTCACACAAACCTTCTAAAAACCTAACCCTGAAATTTAAACAAACCCTAACCATTTTCGACTCCAAATCAAAAGGAGGAACGATCGTCCTCTGAAGATGAAATTTTAGTCTCATTCTTTGGTCTGATTGGAGGGAACTAATTTTACTACAGCATCAAATGTCTCGTTCAATATCGACAAATACTTGTTTCGGGTATGGCTATGAAACGGTGTGCTTTCCATTGACCTCAGCAAAGGATTATTCTGGCGGGAAACCAGTATCAGTCGACTCGTCATCGTCACAACCTCTAAATACGAAAGATAGTTGCCATAATACAGACAGTATACTCTACTCTTTGAGAAGACAATTCTGGTAAAGATGTGTTTGTATGAGCCAATCAATGCTTTACGTGGCATGGTTTAAGAACTGTAACTGATCTTTGTCTAACATTCTTTGTAAACGGTGATGTGCGCTATCAGTTACCTACAGCTGGGGCCAAAAGTCTTGAAACACTTTGCTTCCATAGCGCCCCCATTCCCCAAGGGGGTGTTTCAAGGACTTTTGTCCCTAGCTGTAGCTATATAGTAGCTCAATAAATGGATCCAAGGATATGAAGGAAAAATTTTTTTTCAGACTGATTAATTTATATTGGGGATCCTTCTTCTACTATGCGAAGGTGAAGCGGGGCCCTGGCTGGACTCGCTTAAATTTTAAAAGTGTGAAAAGGGTTTTGGAAACACATGACAGGCGGTGAGTAACTCGCAGATCACAAAACTTGGAAAGACAGAGGTAAGGTTTCGTGTTATTTTGTATTTTATTGAATTAAATACGTAGCATGTGCAAGGGCCCTAGGTCTAGCATCCGTACGTAATTCAACCCAGCTTTGTTTTGTAATGTCCTAGGTCTAGTATGGGGAAATTGTCACCCGGTACAGCATCCTGGCCATTGCACTAACCACACACTTAACATTGTAAACTGCGTGGCAGCTATTAGCGCCGTAAGCAGTCCGAAAAAAGTCACTGACGGGTTATGTCAGTAATGTGTAAAGGCCGGCGGAGACCCTTTCGTGCACGCGTACGCAGAACGTTTCCATTTAAACGACAAAAATAAGGAGTGCCGTGCCACAATATTAAAGCACGCACCGTGCTCAAAGTGTTGTCGTGTTCACCAGGCTTAAATCAATCCAACGAAGATACAAAGATGTGTTCGAAAGAAGTAAGTTCTTTTTTTCTTGGGTTTCTTTGTTGCGCGTCAATGAAGAAAAAAACAGTTTCCAAGTTCGAAAAATAACCGATTCTCCGCTGAGATATCCACGTTGTGTGGCGGCCCAATTCAGTGCAAATTTCCCAATTAATATCGTAGTCTACATCACACGTACCAAGGAAAGGCAATCACGCATAAAAAGGAAAATGCAATGGTTTACATTTAGGAGCCGATTTTCAATGCTAATTTATTTCCCGTATCTGACGTCACACATCAAAAGAATCGAGCCACTGTACAATGTACATAGCGGAAGTTGGTTGTCAGGAAGGTTTTCACATTTTCCTTTCTCCGACGCGAAACACAATAATTGAATACGTATATCGATTGGTTCATAGAGCTAAAGTTAATTGTTGACTATAGTTCTCCTTTAAACAATCTTCTTCAATACCATATATGGTTCTATGTGATGTTGTTATCAATCTTCTTCAATACGATATATGGTGCTATGTGATGTCCTTATCAATTTTCTTCAATAACATATGTGGTCCTATATGATGTTCTTATCATACATACATACATACAACAACAACAGTTTTATTTACCCTTATGACTAAAGTTAATACAATTAAATAAGAAGAAATATAAATACTAAGGGGGTGCTGGCTTCCTGAAATAACCATATAGGGTTAAGGAACCAGGAATCCAGATTTAAAGGAAGAAATATAAAATACAAGGTAGGAGTCACACCCACACTTTTAGGTAATTACACACACACACACACAATGCACACAAATACACACGCACAACCTAACATTATAATGTATGTAAGAGAAACCAAACAGCAAATAAATCATAGTATAAAACATGCAGTATAAGCCTGGAGGTAAATAATGTAAATAAACACACAAAAATAACCTAAGCTAATATTTACTTATAAATTCGTTTTTCAAATTTTGTTTGAAGGTTCTTAATAAGGACGATTTTGTATGTTCACCAATTGAGTTCCAAATTTTTGGTCCTTTGAATCTAATATTGAAAAGACCATAATTGATTCTTGCTCTAGGTAAGTAATATGATTGATTTGCTGCAGATCTAGTATTATAACTATGAACGTTTTTTACATAAGTAAAGAATTAGTCAAAAGCAGAAGGTAACCAGATCCATTGTGAAAGTTGAACATAAATACTGAAATATGTAAGGAAACAAGGTCAAATAACTTAATAATATTCAATGATTTGAATAGTGGGCTTGAGTGCTCATCAAACTTCGAGAATGTCATGATGCACATATGGTCTCCTTTTGCAAAATATGAAGAGGTTGAAGTGTGGTGGGGTAAGTATTACCCCAGACAATTATTCCATATATTAACTTTATTTACATAAACTTTATTTACCCTCGAATTTAAAGTGTAGCTCATATCAGCTAATATCTTCTAATATCTTGTCCTATATGATGTTCTTATTAATCTCCTTGAATAACATATATATGGTGCTATGTGATGTTCTTATCAATCTTCTTCAATACCATACATGGTGCTATGTGATGTTGTAATCAATCTTCTTCAGTACTATATGGTGCTACGGTTATGTTGTTATCAATATTCTTCAGTATTATTATTCAAAGAGCTGCGGCACGGGGAGCCAGACTGGCGTCAGATCGTGTGTAGACAGAAGGTGTCGGCCGGGCAGTACACTGTGTTACCAGGCACATCCTGCACTGGAAACAAACCAACAGGTCTTCTGACACAGCAGTGCCTAACATGTTGGCGTGTCCACCCGAGTGGGTTCCTTCTGATTGGTCCCGGGTAAGTAATAATTTGATTATCCTCTTTCCTGTCACTACTACTTTAATATGCATAAGCATTGTATGCGCATTTGAACATTTTATGGGTATTTGCGCACTACAAGTAGTAATAGTAGTAAGTAATAGTAGTAAGTAATAGTAATACGGTATTAAGTAATACCGGTATTAAGTAATACGGTATTAAGTAATACGGTAATACGGTATTAAGTAATACGGTATTAAGTAATACCGGTATTAAGTAATACCGGCATTAAGTAATACCGGCATTAAGTAATACCGGGTATTAAGTAATACGGTATTAAGTAATACGGTATTAAGTAATACCGGTATTAAGTATTAAGTAATACCGGTATTAAGTAATACGGTATTAAGTAATAGTAATACCCCGAGAATACCCCGAGAGAGAGTTCAAAATTCCTTGTAATTTCATGAGCCGCGTAGCGGTGAGTGAAATTAAAAGGAATTTTGAAATCTCATGAGTGGTATTTATGCAAAATATCACGTACAAACCATGCTATTAAACGTTTATAATGCGAGCTATGAAATTTTCTGGGGCAATTCCCTCACTGCTTGGTCGTGCTCCGTCAAAAACCAACTCAGTAACTCATGGAGTCTTGCTCAGACAGAACAGTCTAGATGTAGAGAGTCATGTTTTCAGTTATTTTTTAATTGGCGATACGACTTATTTTGGCCGAGAAAATCGAAGCCAAAGTTTATATAAATCAGGACGAAATCTGTATCAGATTTAAAGATCACTTATCGGTCAGTGATTTCCTTTGTTTTTGCTTCATGAATTATTAATGAGTTTGATAAATCAAGTTAAAGTCTTGTGAGACTCCTCTGCCTTTATACTGGGGATCCAGCCATGCTGGGAATTTCGGCTTCTTCGAGGACCCAAAAACTAAACTGTGCTTGAGTCTTTCACAAAGATTTTGCAACAGTAACAACCGGTAATGTTTCAGCAATTCGATCTGGCTCCTTTGACGTAGAAGCGTATAGAATCATCTATTATAAATAGGCTTATTGGGGATTTAGACACCTCAAACCTTGAAACACAGCGTGGGTAATGGAAAGTATGAATGGAATGTGGGATAACGTTCAAAGGTTTTACCCGACGTACTTACAGTACACACCTCTGAATTTCAAACGGGAAGTAAAACAACCATAGGGGCTGATCAAAGCCAGGACCCGGCTAATCCACAGATCAAATTGGAATTTTGTGGAGGGAGGAAAACCGGAGGACCCGGAGAAAAACCCTCGAAGCAAGGGTGAGATGCCAACAAACTCACATGGCGCGGGAATCGAACCTGGCCACAGACGGTGAGATCTGACTGCGCCACAATGGCTCTCTTTGTCTATATTTTACCCTCATACTCTCTTGATTTTACTTAACCGTGTAATATACTCCTAATAAACTTACTTGATTGAAGAATTTTCTAATTTACAGAGTAAATTGAGAGAATTAAACAGTTCTACGTACATTCTCTTGTAATTGCGTGACACTAAATTTGATACGGCATTACTTAGTTATAGAGTATTTCTTAACAAATATTTTGCCATGTTTATTGCTCTGCATGATCTTGCCAACCTCGTTCCCAAGAACATCCGCGCTTCCAATATCGAATAACTAGTGCTGAAAACTAGTGCGCATGCGCGATCTGGCGTGTAAATCGGCGGGAATTTTGCAATATACACTAATTCTTAGGCCTACGGCAAACCTCGAACTAGCCAGTCGAACCTGTTAATTTTGAAATAGGCTCATGGATAGTACGACGTTTGCCGCAATTGAGATCGACCCTATTCAATACGGTACGAGTCCAGCATTATTAGGTTCGACCTGAGCCAAGTCGGGAATTACGACTTTGGTTCGACTTTGCGGCAAACGTCGTTCTTGACACGCGCCGAACTAAATTCTATATTATGTAAAATAATAAATGAATCATGTAAATCGTATGATTTGTGCCAAAACCGTGAAAACAACATCTCCCCCATCTCCCAAACACTGATTTTACATAATTTATGAATTTAGTTCGGCGTGTGTTAAGAACGAAGTTGCCGTAAAGTCGCACCAGAGTCGTAATTCCCGACTTGGCCACTCGAACCTCATGCTGGACTCGTACCTATTGAATAGGTCGATCTCAATTGCGGCAAACGTCGTACTTTCAAAATTAATAGGTTCGACTGAATTAAGTTCATGGCTAGTTCGACGTTTGCCGTAGGCCTTTCCCACTGTTTATATCCTCTGGGTCCTCGTAGCATCGATATCGTTATAAATCACCGCCTAAACACAAGAGCGCCACTTCACGCCAATCAGGTGTCTTTCTTAAAATAACCAGGCTGTGTCCTGTTCATCTACAAATAGATTTCAAATAATTATCATTGGAACTGACCCATGTATGGGGGATTCGTTTTTTTACCTCATTCTCTCTTGGCATCATACATAAACACGCGTTAGAACCAATGCGGAGCACGCGTTGTATATTGCCTTTTAAACATTTATTTATTATATAAGGTTTATAATAAAAACACGGAACTAGACTTGGAAACAATATTAAAGTAAAAAAGAGTGGAAAAATTGCAAGATATTTTATATTCGTAATTTAATTTACTTATCTTCTATACTAATAAATATTTGATTAGAAAAACCTTATTCTCCACAAGGTGATGGCATTACTCTTAATATCCATCAACAACCCGATTCCTTGGGGGTGATTAGATATAGAGAATTATTAAAATATCATGGTTCCACTTACTCACAGAAAACCGAGGCAGAACAGGAATGTAACTTTTTTTGTTTTCATTCGATGTAATTATAAATATTAAATGTTACTATCACGATTTGGGATATTTTTATCTTTATTTAATTTTTGTCTAAGGGACTTTTGGTAGCGTGTGTTTTCGTAATCCCTTTGGAAGAAAGCTCGGTGAGTTTTAAAACACTGAGACTTGTGCTAACGTGCCCCGTACGTTACCAAGAGCTGAATTACAAGTCCATTCGGCCTTGGAATCGGAATAAAGACTAATTAATTGCAATTTGCGGAATTTGCTATCGTATGATCATAATGATAGACAAAAACACGCTTAATTAACCAGAATTGGTGGTTCTGAAACACTAAATCGCCTGAGTTGACCATGTTTTCTCCTCCGACTACTGCGGAATACTTCAGGTTTTCAAAAAATAGTAAAGCTATTAAAGCCTAACGAATTTACGCTCGGCCTGTACTTCTTCTGAATAGCATTATAATTTCTAAGAATTTGTCAAGTAATGTCAGGTAGTAAAAAAAAACTAGCATTGGTGAATTTGAATTGTCACTAGCTAGAGACAGGGCAGCAATATTAAAACATTCAGAAAAATTCAAGCAAACTTCACCATTGAACATTGGGCCTCAATACTTGGCAGCAGTTTTACATTTGAGATAAGCTGCAGGTGCGAGAGCCGAACTAAAGTGCCGCCTCAAACGAAACGGACGTTCTACCGACGGCACAACTCATGCATGCAGTGGTGGTTACTTGAAACAGTTCTTGGGAGCTACTGAAAAAGAAAGGTGGGTATTAACAAACTTTAAGAATCGAGGCTATGGGGCATGAGTATCTATGAACGTGTTTTACTGAAAGGTGCAGATAATGACCTGACAAAATATCAATTTGTAAATTCGAGTACATTAAGAAATGATTGCAACGCTTTTTCACTCAGTACAAACATGTGGTTTCATGATAACTCTTGAAAACGAAGTTTTCGCTTTCTTGTGGGATGGAGTATTGTGTAATGATTACCAGAGTATAACGCACTTATCAGCGGCCATCCGGGGGGGGGGGGGGGTTGACCTCGGAGACATCCCAGGGGATTCGTTCACTTTTGTAGCCAGTTTTTATCCCGAGACTGAGGGACTGGATGCTTTTTGCACTTTCCTCGAGGGATTTGCAAGGAAGTGGTCAGCGGTTTCTTCTTTCAGAGCACATGGAACGTTGTGCTCCTATGTCGAAGTGTAGTCTGAGTTGGAATATGGAAAAGGTTGGTTTATTTTGCTTAAATTTTGCACAATTATATGTTTTTATGTTCATGTGTAAAAGTACGTAATTAAAGCTACTGCTGAATGAGTGAGTATTCAAGTCTAAAGTGCCCCGGGGGTAGAGATTATTGGTAGCTTTTTGTTAACAAAATCCTGCCCGTGGGTATGGGGGGTTGGTTGACATCATTGTACAAATACCCGGGGGTTCCTCGGGGTCGCCCCCCGGGATGGCCGCTGATAAGTGATAAACACCGAATACTAAAGCCTCATATTTTGTGGTCGGTGACAAAATTACCGTTTTTTACTGACCGAAAGCCTTTTACAACATAACTAAGTCATTCGATCTAAAGTTGGTTTCCTTTTGGAAAATATGGGCTTGGTCAGATGCTTTCTTGACATGAACCTAGAGTCCTCTTTCCTAATCCCAATCTGTTAATGAGATAATAAGTCAAGCATGTCGAATAAGGAATAAAGAGAACCAATACGATGCAGGAGCGCAGTGGCGGATCCAGGAGTGGTTACGGGGGTGACATGTCACCCCCCCCCCTTTTGGGCCAAAAACAAATTCTGTATAAGAATTCGTAAAAATAAAATACATTCCTTCAAATTTTGTAAGAAATTTCGCACCAGAAACTGTACCGGTCAAAATAGTCACCCCCCTTTTTCAAATCCTGGATCCGCCACTGGAGCGGTTTTGTTTAGCAATCACGAACAAAGTTTGAGGTAGAAAAATGAATTGGAAAAGTTCGTCTGGGATGTAAATCTTCTGTGAAAGAACTTCTTCCTTATTTTCGTAAAGTGTGACGATGCCAGAGACAAGCAGAAAGCGTTTCTAAATTAAAGTACGTGGCTTCTGTACTCTTCCAAATTTATACATGTTTATCTAGAGCCTGCAAGGTTCGCCAAATAGAACGCTAATGAGTTTATATATAAACTGATTACAGTAAAAGTTCAATATTTTTTAAATCAGTATCTGCAGTATTTCTGTTATAGTAACTGAGTTAATCACTTTGCATGGTAACATTTCCCTCAATGCCACAGCAGGAACAACCATGAATATCAAAGCTCGTCATTTAGTAGCAAGTGACAGATAAATACGCAGGCTTCATCTATTTGTTTGTTTACGACTTTAGTACCCCAAGAACATTTTCGTTTTCATTTTCATTTTCATTGGCCCACCTGTTTAATTAATAATAAAGATGTAATGTATCGCCACCCGCAAGTCACTGGTTGGTAGTACGCCCGATAGTGCAGAATTTTAATGGAGGTAGTAGTGGGATCGATTCCAAGTCAGACCGCAACAATCCGGAATTAAAATAACTACTATCCAAGTGACTAGTGTTACGAATTAATGATCGGAAGCGTATTTTCAATCAGTTAGGCTACGTTTACACAGTACTGGACGAATTTGGAACCGGTATAAAAGTTCCGGTACAGTCGTGTGTACAGCAAGAGCGTAACCAATGTTTTTACCATTTGCCCATGCGCAGAATGAAATCTCGAACAAAATGGCGGCCAAACATTTTACATGGATCGACTACGAGTTCTTTGTTTAATTTCTGCATGTAATAGAGGGTATTACACGGTGGTGAGAAGATATGAAGTTTATTCTCGAGAGTCGAAAACATTTCACGAGTGAGCGCAGCGAAGGACAATTAAATTGCTCTAAGAACTCTTATCGATTCATTTTACTTGGCTGTCAGTACAAACTTCTTCATGATCTTTCTAAGCTGTTCTGGGGAGTTTCATCGGGTTTTATTGTCTCTTCGTTGCAGTCGAGAAAATCTTTAGAGAGTTTTAGATCGTATAGTTGGCTTTTTGTGCTCGGAATATTCATTGTCGTGCAGCTCATTTAAGCTGTTTACATCTTCCTCTGTGGTTTTCACCACTGAACCAGCCGCCATATTTGGAGTTCAAAAGGCGGCAAACGTAACGTCATCGATATGTTCACTAGTGAGGATATGGAAAATACGCCACTCAATACCCGGATGTAGTTTCCTATGAGTTCTACGACGGGTTTATTTCTCAGTAAAACACTATCGTCCATATAATAAATATATAGAGATGTCAGCGAAACCTGACACAACTGATATGTGAGGCCCGCGAGGGGTTACCGAAGATACAACCATGATGAAGTTTATATTATAGCAGCCTGTTCAGCAGCCGATTCGATAACATTAGCAGCCTATTCACCGCAGCCTGTTCAATACGTTTCCTGTTCATATCAACCCTATTTTAACAACCACAACGATAAATCTTCACACCAATGGCCAATATACACAAACACTCTTTTAAAACTGGGGTAAGACTTCATGTTATGGCACACCACGATTCCAAGAGTTAAATTAACTAGGCCACTTCAAAAGTACAAAATTCTCACGATTATCGTTCAGGTCGAAAATGGGATAGAAAATGTCTAAACCCCTTGCCTGGGAAATATTGGGCATAATCAACTAGCGGTGGTCGACTACAATGCTCCTCTTTTCATTACTAAAACATCGCTCTCAAACAAATGAGCTATAAATGCAATTTTAATTAAAAGTATCGCGTCAAACGTTTTCCGGAATAATATTCTAGAAGCCCAGGTTTTCCTATGTGTTTTGAGCGGGCTGGTTTTAATTTACAGTAGATTGATGATTTTACAAAGAAAGCGGCGTCTATTACTTACTAACACGTACTCAGAACATTTATTTTCGGATAACTATATTCATCATGCAGTGTATCCAGCCAAGTTTTTTTTGATTGGAAAATATAAAAAAAAGAAATGTATATATGCAAAGTTATAAGCATAAGATAAAAACATGTAGAATTCCAAATAAAAGTCTCGCAATCCAAAATCCGTTGCCATTCCATATTTCAGCTGGGAACATTTTGGGATCATTTGCGGGCCGGGATCATTTGCGGGACGATTTTGGGACCATTTGCGGGCCGGGATCATTTGCGGGCCTGGGATCATTTGCGGGGCCGTACAGATCGGGCTACCGCCATGCCAATGGTCAACACAAGAGAAAGAGTAAGAATTGGAACTTTAAAGACGATTTTCCACACTGTAAACTCGACAAACCTCGCCGAACGTTCTATACGTCAAAAATGCTGGGAATTTATTCTCCTGTTTGAATCTGACGGTAGGAATCAGTTCACGCATGCGTATTTAAGCTAAATTCAGTTTTTCTCTGTTTGGTGATTCCTAACGCCTTGTAAAAATTCACTCCAACCAGCGTAAGAAAATTCAAATTTGCCATGTCGAAATCACTCCAAACAGTTATCAGTCGCAGATTAGATGTTACGTAACTTAGACTCGAGGGTAAGAAGAAGTTATGAATTGTTTTATTCGCTAAAAAAAATCAAAATAGCTCCCAAAACCGTGTGTTTTCGAGTTCGTTATACGGAGCTATACCTGAAGTCAGTTCACCAGTAATCGATATATAGGCTATCGTAATGACTTTTATATATGATATGGAATGACATACCTAAAACTATGTTTTTATACAAAGTTTTAACCTCGTGAGAATTAAAATAGGGGTTATTTTTAAGGTTTTTTGTTAAGTCACATGACCTGTGACGTCATCAAACTTGAATGACAGCCCTAAAAGAGTGTTCGTGTATTGGTCATCAGGTGTAAAGTTTGATCGTTGTGGGTGTTAAAATAGGGTTGATATGAACAGTAAGTTACGTTTTGATGAATCGGCTGCTGCTAACCGTTCACCACGGTAAAATTAAAGGTGCGTTCGATTGACTGTATTCTGGAATAGGAATAGATGGATCACTGTTTCGGGCATATGTAAGCACTGTAAGCTACAAATGCTTGCTGACATATGATATTCATGTTACATTTAGTATTCCAGTAGCTAAAAAAATCCCAGTAACGCGACTTTGTAGAGATCATTCTATGTATGCACCCTGAGAGAATGAAGCAGTATTTTTAATTAGAAAGGCTAAGCCAAATTTAACGCAATCAGTATAAAAAGATCCGGACGAAGGTGTTAACACGGTACCGACCTTAGTCGAGACCGGTACAGGTACAGAAACGGTATCTGCTTTTTTAGGTCTCAAAGTTGTACGGATAGGCGGTCTAAGATTCGTTATTTCCGGAGAGCAAGGATCCGTGTATACGAAAGGCTGTATAGGCCTAACCGTATGAATTTTGCCGATATTTGCCTCCGGTACTGTGTAAGCGTAGCCTTATAGTATATCTGTCTTGCTAGGGTACGTATCCTGTCTGGCTTGATACAATATGTAAATATATGTATATTAAGCACTAAGGAAAGTAAGAGCAACTTTACAACTCTTTTTAAAAGTGAATTTCTTAGCGCCGAACCATCGCAATTTCAGCCGATGCATGCAGTGGCCCGATATAGGGAATGGAGAGAGTTAGTTAGATAATCGTTTGCTTCAAATCAAATCAATCAGTCATAATTACAAGCCAGTGATGCTTTGTTTTATGAAAGAGTATATTTAAATATATTCATAAAATAGAAGGTTCTGAGTTAGAACAGTTGGTAATAACAAAAGAGTAATGAGCTGTCGCAACAATAGACGTCCTCTTATTGGTAAACTACTGAGACCTATACAATAAATAAGCCTATACAGGCTATAAGTACATTACTGAGGTATTGGGTTTGGGTAAAATTACATCCGAAAAACAAGCTGGACTGAGAGAAGACGAGACTACAGTGAGTACGTACATTTTCAGCAAGAATTGGAATTAATGGGCTTTTTTGTACTAGAGACGTGCATAATGCGTTTAGACGTATTTGGACCGCAAAGAAAACTTAGGCGTCTCTAGTATAAAACGGCGTGTGTTTTGTTCAGTTGGCAAATTGAATTGCTCCAAAAAATAATTCTTTGTGGTTAATTATACTGAGCTTATCAGATGCTAATTCGTCAACATTAGTAAATCTAACTTTTGCTAGCCAACGTAAGTCCGGGCAAACTCTCTAATTTATTAAACGTCAGACGTCCAATCCGGTCCAAACTCTCTACTAAACGTTAACGTCACGTTCAGTCCGGTCAAACTCTTTAATTTAACGTCACAAATATCCAGACCGGTCAAACTCTCTAATTTAACATCACGTCCAGTCCGGTCATACTCTCTAATTTAACGTCACATCCAGTCCGCTCAAACTCTCTACTAAAAGTTAACGTCACGTTCAGTCCGGTCAAACTCTCTAATTTAACGTCACGTCCAGTCCGGTCAAACTCTCTAATTTAACGTCACGTCCAGTCCGGTCAAACTCTCTAATTTAACGTCACGTCCAGTCCGGTCAAACTCTCTAATTTAACGTCACGTCCAGTCCGGTCAAACTCTCTAATTTAACGTCACATCCAGTCCGGTCAAACTCTCTAATTTAACGTCACAATCAGTCCGCTCAAACTCTCTAATTTAACGTCACATCCAGTCCGGTCAAACTCTCTAATTTAACGTCACATCCAGTCCGGTCAAACTCTCTAATTTAACGTCACATCCAGTCCGGTCAAACTCTCTAATTTAACGTCACATCCAGTCCAGTCAAACTCTCTAATTTAACGTCACATCCAGTCCGGTCAAACTCTCTAATTTAACGTCACATCCAGTCCGGTCAAACTCTCTAATTTAACGTCACATCCAGTCCGGTCAAACTCTCTAATTTAACGTCACATCCAGTCCGGTCAAACTGTCTAATTTAACGTCACGTCCAGTCCAGTCAAACTCTCTAATTTAACGTCACATCCAGTCCGGTCAAACTCTCTAATTTAACGTCACGTCCAGTCCGGTCAAACTCTCTAATTTAACGTCACATCCAGTCCGGTCAAACTCTCTAATTTAACGTCACATCCAGTCCGGTCAAACTCTCTAATTTAATGTCACGTCCAGTCCGGTAAAAATCTCTATTTTACGTCAGAGGTTAGCGGTTAGGCAACACATTAATGTTCATGCAACCGGCCCCAGGGGTTGACTCGCCGAAGTTCTCAATCATAATGCCTGGTTTCCATATGATCGTCCCGATCGCTGGATTCTTTTGTTCTGCATATTAATTTACGCTTCAATTCACACCGAACAAAAGGTTCAAGCTATCGGGACGATCGGGACGATCATACTTTATGTTCTACGTTTGTTTGAAATCGTGTAAATGTGACTTTTCCTGACCCATGACCGCGTAATTAAAAGCCTGGGTCGAAACCTGGGTAGACGTCATCTCATTAATGCATTATTCTCCATGGCGCCTTTTTATCACAACAACATTGATGCACAGAAAATATACACAGTTTTTGAGTTGTTAGTAAAGAAAAAAGTCATTTTAGTCAACATGTTAAGTATTTCTTCAAATGATTGCAAAGCCGAATTAATTATATGACGTCAAGATGACGTCTACCCAGGTTTCGACCCAGGAGTTACTTACGCGGTCATGGGTCAGGAAAGGTCACATTTATACGATTTCAAACAAGCGTAGAACATAAAGTATTCACTTTAAACCAAAACTTTCTTCACAGAAGTACTCAAAACTTTTCGGAGGTTCATAACCTATCAAAATTGCAAAAGGGTGATAGGCACTTTAACCCGCAACCACGACGGCAACGTCTAGGACGACGGCATAAAACAATAGCCTTAATTACAAAATACAATAACTGCACGTGAAAATGCACCGGCGCAGTCGCCCACATTTCAACCCCTGTCTGGAAAAACGCAACGTGAAAACCCCAAATTGTACGTTTACAACAGAACGCCAACGTAAGAAAGTAAATCACTCCGTTTCTCGTTCTGCGTGAACGGAACTCTATGCTTATCATTCATAGGCTCAATCTAAGAGACGTACGGCATCGTAACTCTGTAATTTGATTGGATCAGAAAGGCAATAAACAACAGGAAAACCATTTCAATGTCACGACATACCGTACAGTAACTGTGCCGTAAGCCGATTGCCATATCTTGCCACTCATACGAAATCCGTTCCATAATTTTAGTTTTATCACGAAGAGAGGACGAATCCCCAAGTGTGCTCCATGATAATTATTTGAAATCTATTTTTAGTTTTGACGCACCTAATGTAAGTTATTTTTATCTCATTCTAGCTAGCTACAATTGTAGCTCTTTGGTGACCCATTGTTTATAGCATCAATCAATCAGTTGTCCACTTGTTGTCCACTACTTTAATAGAATGTCACGCCACCACCGATTAGCAAATGCAAATAAGAGGCTTCAGTATTTGATCTAAGTTCAGCGTCCATCTAAACACTCGATTCCCTAAGATATCTTTTAACACTTTCCTGTTTGTTAAATCTTTTTTTCCAGCCTGCTTAGTGCTGCCTGAACTGGGTAACGACGAGATTTCCGATTCCAAGTAAATGATCTGTGTCACCTGTCGAACGTCATTTCCGGGCATATCTTTTTCCTCCAGCTAGCAGCACCGGCACCAAGGTCGTCAGAAAGTGCATCAGCCAGCCTCGTAAACGACTTTATTACATGATTCTTGATTTGCAGCAGCGGTTATGGATTATATACGCAAACTGTGCTGGAGAAAACCTGATGGGCCCATAAAAGAAGTCAAGGAACGACTTCCCTTGAAACAAAAGTTCTCTCATGGGGTAGGACACATTCTTAACGATCTCGCAGCAAACGTTTGGTTCAGTTACCTAATTATCTACCTAACGAAGGTTGCAGGTCTCCCCAACAGACACACAGGACTCGTCGTGTTCTTAGGACAGATTGCAGATGCTGTTTTTACACCGTTTGTAGGGATAATGTGCGATCGCACTGTTTGCCGTTATGGTCGCAGAAAAATCTGGCATTTGATTGGCTGTGTTTTAACCAGTTTCTCATTTCCTTTACTGTTTATCCGGCTTTTTCCATCGGATGCCTCGAACAGTTTGAAAGTTTGCTACTTTGTTGCTATCGCTGCTGTGTTTCAATTCGGTTGGGGATGTGTGCAGATCAGCCATTTGTCTCTGATTCCAGAGATATCGGAAAGAAGCAGTGAAAGAATTGAGCTGAATGCGATCCGGTAAGTCACTTGCACAATCTATTTATTTAATATAAAATTCAGTATTTGTTTAATCGATCAAGGTCGAACTATCAAATAATTTTAATCCGATAGTTTAGGAAATCTTTGCTCATCTTAAATACTCAAATTCGTGACCAGAACCTGATTTTTTTTATTCAAATTTAACTGCTCTGCCTGTTTAGCTCTATTTCTGTAAAGTTTTTTTTCTTTTCTGCTGTAAAATTCTTGCTCAAAATTTTCCATTCAGAAATCGTGCACAAACCACGTCTACTGTTCAAGTAGACCTGGTCAGGATTCATTGAAGTTGTTAATTTCCTCTGTTAGCATATTTCCTTCAATTTCACCTCAGTTCATATAAATTGTAAAATTCGTTTGCTCAGTTATTTTCAGGCCTGGAATTGTATTTCAACTTCGATTTTACTGACTGAAGCAATGCTTTGTTTCATCTTTTCACATGTTTGCTACCGTGAAGGTTAGAAATGAGCCCTATTAGAGATTTTGAACATTATCCCTGAATCTCACCTTGGTTCGTTTTCGTGTGGCCGACACCTAAAAAAAGATCACATTTCCAATAAAAGAAATCCCAAGATCGTGCTTAGAGGGACACTGTACATGTAACCGATATCGAGCGTTGCTAGAAATTTATAAGACTTTTGAATCATGTAAAGAATCAGGGGGTATCGGTTGATAGTCGGTCTGGTATTAGTCGAGTATCGACCGAGTGTTAATCAATATATCGGTCCATACCTCATCGATAGTCCGTCTGATATTAGTTGAGTATCGACCGAGTGTTAATCAATATATCGGTCCATACCTCATCGATAGTCGGTCTGGTATTAGTTGAGTATCGACCAAGTGTTAATCAATATATCGGTCCATACCTCATCGATAGTCGGTCTGGTATTAGTTGAGTATCGACCGAGTCAATATATCGGTCCATACCTCACCGATAGTCTGTCTGGTATTAGTTGAGTATCGACCGAGTGTTAATCAATATATCGGTCCATACCTCACCGATAGTCGGTCTGGTATTAATTGAGTATCGACCGAGTGTTAATCAATATATCGGTTCATACCTCACCGATAGTCGGTTTGGTATTAATTGAGTATCGACCGAGTGTTAATCAATATATCGGTCCATACCTCACCGATAGTCGGTTTGGTATTAATTGAGTATCGACCGAGTGTTAATCAATATATCGGTCCATACCTCACCGATAGTCGGTCTGGTATTAGTTGAGTATCGACCGAGTGTTAATCAATATATCGGTCCATACCTCCCGATAGTTGGTCTGGTATTAGTTGAGTATCAACTAAACTGCCGGATCATATGCATGTTGTGGCGGTTAAAATAAAGTAAAATCTGTTCTTATAACGGGTTGAGGCATAAGATCGTAAAATTTCGAGCGAGGAAGATTTTTAAATGTCCTTTGATCGATATGAATTTGTGATTCCCTTGAAATTTGACCCCGTGGTTGGCATAAGTTAATAAGATCTTTTCCGAGCTCTCTGTGTTTTAGTTTCTTGCTTTTCTCATGCGAATTGTCAATCCACATCTAGTAGAGGAAAAAGCAGGCAAAGAATACATGAACATTTTTACGGCGAGTCTTCAAGCTGACTTAGTAACCAGGCAGTGTGCTCCCAGGAGGTCGACGGTACACTACTAGCCTTAATTACCGGCCCCTTCCGCATCAGAGCTCCCGATTAAGAGAGGGCGATGGTAAACGCAACATTATATTGGGATGGCCTAAGACTTGGTCGGCGGGCTCAGGACTGAGGACTGGATTAGTAGCCTATCTTGTCTTTTTTTCTCGATGTACACTGAACAACCCGTGCTCGCTAACAGTTCCTCAAATTAGATTAACCATACCAAAACTTAGGGTTAGTTTAGTCGTCATTCTTTATTTGTTATAGCAAGGAATTATCATACATATATCAAATAGGATCGTTGGTGCTGGTCAATATACACTTTCAAGAATGTTTTCCTCTATGAATGCTTCTTGGTTTTAGCAATCGCTAAATTAAAAAAAAAATTAAAAATATTTCTAGTTTCTGCTATATTGTATGTGTATAAATGGTATTGGCGTGACTAGTATGATTTTACCATATTCTACTCTTTTGTGTGGTTGATTCTGCTATTGTGCTTAACATGTGTATGTGTGTCAGAGCTACACAAAACTACTTACATTCTTTGTCTAGTGTCTAACTCGAACTTAGGCTCTAGGCATTTCCTTACATTTTTCCTATATTTAGTTATTGTAGAACTATATTTATTTACAAATATTATTTTCTAAATATAGTAATATATATCTGTACAAAAATGAAGATGAAATGCAAATAAAAATGTATTGTATTGTAATCGCGAAACAAAATTTGTTTTTATCCTGCCATCATGCATGGGCTCCTGCTCATGCTGAGCCGGATAAACGAGCATGTAATAGATGAAGAGATAAAGTTATCGCGATACTTAAACATTAATTTGTTTTTGTTTTGTTTATCAATTTTTTAAACTGGATAGAAATTTATTTTAGTTTTAGAAATGCGGTAGTCGCGTCCGATCACTCATCGACATGTCGCCAATAGCTCACCGATAGCCACCGATAGCCACCGATAGCCCACCGATATATGACCTACCGACTCTCAGCCAATACATCCACGACAAAAAATAAACGGTCAACATAGAGAGCGTCGACCGCTACTGAACCGATACACTACCGACTATCGGTGAGGTGTCGACCGATATAGCGATGGATACTCGGTTGGTACCGGTCGATACTCGGTCAACATATCGACCGATATATATACCCCTATATTCTTTATATGATCCAGAAATTATGCCTCATTTCACAGAAAAATCCCCTGGGTTTTCGAGGATGAATCTTTGCCATCTTTTACAAAACACTTTGAAACTATCTGGAAATTCACATATTTCTTCAGTCCTACACAAGGGTGTTACTTAAAGTTTTGTTTTAAGGAAACCAGAATTGGTTTGTGGAGAAACTTGAATTGAAGGTTGAATTCGATTGTATCATGAAGTGCGATTGAGGTATCAAAAAATGAAACAAGAGTTTTACAATCACGCTCAAAAGTCTTTTCACAACATGTAAGCTATACTGAACTGAAGCAAGGTCATACGCAGCCCCAGATGTGGGTTGTTTAACCTTCTACGCAGCTCAAGCAACTCTAATATCCGGACTCTTTTTCCTGTGCGTGGGTTGAGCGGGGAAGGGAGAACACATCCAACCCTAAAGTGAACCGGTAAAGGTGCCTTCGTTATATTGCCATAATACATTCAGTAAACTGTATAAAACAGTTCCTCAGTTCATATTGCGAAAATCAGTCGAGAAACAGAGCTACGAATAGTTTACGAGCGTAGACTGAAGAATCATATAACGAGAAGCCACGCGGCCAAAACAGAGTGGATGGAGATAAGAAACGCGTCTCTACTTTTTTGGTCGCGTGGCTTCTCGTTGTTATACCATTCCGGTTATCATTCTTCACGCTCGCGTGACCCGCCCATTTCTCAATTTTTTGGTGCAACATGAAATATATTTTCCAGTCTAACGAATACAACATTGGACCTTTAATCAATGACGGTGCAGGAGTTGGTCAGTTCCTGTTGATTTGAGAGTTTCCAGCCGAGCAACTGTTGTAGCCCCGAAATATGACTGTCTCTTATTAGATAATTAGCACCTCACGTGATCGTGGTGCATGGCCTGTCAGTTCCTGTAGCTACTGTACTACAAAGTAAACAATATATGTTTGCTAGCGCTTTGGCAAGATAGGATCCCGAGCGTGGTGGAAAAAAGTGGAAGGCTCTCACAGAGGAAAGACAAGCCTAAACTCGATCTTAATAAGAATTTCACTCATGACTTGAACAATTATTTTGGAGAATTATGCCTTGATAAAGATTACGTTGAACCTACACCCATGCTTGCTGAGGAATATACTGATTGTATAATTCCGCAGTTAACTATATCTCAAGTTTTTTATGCACTCTCGAATATCAAGGACCGGATCAAATACCATCATACTGCATATGGAAAGAACATGCTGCCATCTTCACTCTAGTTATGGAATGGAATTTATCTCTCTCCACCCAAAGTTGGCCAAAGTCATGGAAAGAAGCGAACATTAATCCGCTGCCAAAAGTTGACATTCCAGTAGACTGCCCAGACTTTAGAGGTATTAATATAACACCGTACCAGTAATCGCAAAGGTTTTTAAGAGATTTTAACTGAGTTTTCAGTAAGGATGATATTGAAGGATACTTAATTTTAAGTAAAAGGCAATTTGTATACCGCACAGGTGAAAGTTGTATCCACACTCTACTTGCGATGCGGCACAACCGTACAACTGATGCAGTTAGACTTTTTACAATGGACTTTTCGAAAGCGTTTGACAATGTCAAACATAATTTATTAGTAGATAGTTAATAGCCCACTTCCTCGATATGCTTTACTTATCAGGCACAAAGGTTTCAATACGAGGCCCCGTGCTACATTAAATTAATTCTTTTCACAGAGAAAATAATAAATTTAATTTAGCACGGAGCCTCGTATTGAAACCTTTGTGCGTGACAAGTAAAGCATATCGCGGAAGTGGGCTATTGGTATATGTTTTTTTGAAAGATAGAAAGCTACGAGTAGTTTGCAATGGGGTAACATGTGAATGGAGGATTGTTAACAAAGGTACTACTCAGGGAGCGTTAGTGGGCCATACCTTTTTAACTAATTTTTAAATGATCTTGAAATTACTGAGTTTGATGACATTAATTTCTCATTAAGTATAAAGATGACTCCATTCTTCAAATCACTGTACGCAGGGACAGACACTGCTCTTAAGCTCTCTGAACTACTTCCAACCATATGTTCGAACTGTAACACCTAAATGTAAAGAATTAATCGTTAGCAAGATGGAGCCAGTGAGTCGGATTTAATTATCGTCCAGTGCTTTTTTTTAAAACGATGCTACAAACGGCGCTACACCTCGGAGTTACCCAACATCTATGAGTTACTAGAGAAAGGTGACCATAAGTTATTTAAAAACATCAGCGCCAACCCTAACCCTAACCCTAACCCGCTTTCTTCTTTAATTCCTAAAGTTAAACCAGCATCGCTACGACTTAAATCATGCAGTAGTCTATTACCTAAAGTAAACACTGAGCGTTTTAAAAATAGTTTTATTAATAGATTAGCATTTACATATAATTTAGCAATTCATTAGATTATCATTCTACATACCGTTTTATCAACTTTTACTACACTATGACTTTGTTACATTTAATATGTATTTTATCATGTGAATAAAGACACTAGTACTCTTATTAATATTATTATTATTATTATTATACATAGTATGTTTAATTTTAAGGTGTTTCTCGGTTGTCAGTCACCCCATGTACATCCTCTAGATGTGTGACTTTTTGTGTTATTATTAATTCGGGTACTTACATAATATGTAATTTAGCAATTCATTAGATTTTTAGCACTAACTTTTACTACACTATGACTTTGTTACATTTAATACGTATTTATCATGTGAATAAAGACACTAGTACTCTTATTATTATATATAATATGTTAAATTTTAAGGTGATTCTCGGTTGTCCGTCACCCCATGTACATCCTCTAGATGTGTGACTTTTTAATATGTTATTATTAATTCGGGTACTTACATAATATGTTGCACTAGCTAATATGGACTTCTGGTTGCACTAAAATTATGCTGTTAATTTTTAAACATATTCGTGATCCTTTAGTATTAATTCTGCTGATCAACGTAACATTTCGTGATCTGAGCTGAAGTTAATTAAGGACGTTATCCGATTATACAGTTTATTTACGTAGCATCTGATTTATGAAGCTAATTATAGATACGTGACCCCGACTCAACGAGGTTATCAAGTCTCCTGATGATACTTAATCTTCTTAACTGAAATTAAGATATTTTTAAAACCTTTCCGGAGTATGCTAAGTGCACTGGATTTAATTTTCTTTACTGACCTGGGAATGCACTGAGATTTATCATATAATACCCGTACGTCCTGGGCAGTTATAGTAAAAATGGTTGTTAACTAGGGATGAGGTAATTGTCTATTGAGGTTTTTCATTTGTGCGATTGATGGGCTTTCAGCTAGTTACCTAATCTATATTATCATATGACCCGTACGCCCTCGCGCGCTTTCCTTTCAAAACCATTTACAAACGTCACGTGATGAGGGCCGGACGTGTATGGCGTAAGCGAGCCGGAAAACGCCGTCCGGCCCTGCACATTTTTTCTTGTTGTTTTGCGGTTTAATCTACAAAAAAATATGGTCATATGATAAAAAACCTATTGACTGAGATAGGTCGGGCCGGACGGTCCGTACGTCATGACCTCGAGCCAAATATTTTCCCGTCCGGCCCGACCTATCTCAGTCAATAAGTACCTAGTTAGGGAGGTGTTTGCTAGTTGTACGAGCTGAACACTGAATGTGAGTGAGTTTATAGTGGCTACCTAGCCTTCACCATATCTCATGTATAATTTGTCTTTTTTTTCTCTCTACTTATTGTAATTCATATTCGGTGTAAATAAAAAAAATGTTGTTGTTTGTTATAAATTCCTTAGTATTGGATAAAATGATACGAATGTGTAGAATGTTTCTAAGTTGTTTTCACGTGCTCGGAAATACGGGCAGTGTGAGGGTTGAATTTTCAACGATACGGCGCCTCCGAAAGCCGTAGCATAAGTAGCAATAAAAGAATAAACCATGGCATCAAAGTACAGTGAAATGAAATGACAAGGCACGGTTCAACATTTCTGCCACCAATTTATACACGAGCACAGTCATGAAAAATCATAGAAAACGCGTACGAACACTGAAGCCATACGGCGATTCGCATGATACATTGTAACATTTTATTTTGATTTGGTCCTGGACTCGATGCGAAAGCGTTGTTCAGTAATAAACGTAAACGATACGAACTTGCATGGTTTCTGTTCAAGGGCCCCAAAGATATTCTTCTGCAATTTCTGGATACTCTTAACAGAAAGAGAGATCGGATCAAGCTCACCTATTCTATTAGCGAGAGTAGCATTTCTTTTCTCGATTTATTTCTATATCGAGATAACGCGGTCAATGTTCTGCAGTTTTCTACATTTCAAAAGCCTCTCAACAAATACCTGTACATTCCTTTCGAGTCATTCCACCCTATGAGCAATAAGAAAGCCTTTATTAAGGGCGAGCTCATTAGGTATGCTCGGAACAGTTCTACGTATATGTCTTTTTCAGAGACTAGAGAAAAGTTCTGGAAGCGCCTAAGACTCAGAGGGTATCCCTTCCGATTTCTTCTTCCACTGTTTCGTGAGATTCGATACTGTGATCGGAAGAAATGGCTTAATGCTACAAAGCACACGGCAAAGCTAAGTTGAGTAAGGCTCTTGTCTTTAAGACAACCTTTAACTGCAGTCACGCCAGTATCAAGAGTGTTATTACCCAGATACTGCATGTTTTGAAATGCACAGTATGTTATAAGTCTACAGTTACCTTAGCTAACTTATGTAAGTAAGCAATTTTTTGGGGACATAGTTTTACCGCTAAAACTATGTCCCTCAAAATAAGATTATCACACAGATTATATGTTACACCTTGTAATATAATTCGCCTGTTTCCCGGACGCACTTCCGTTCACGGACGTGCGGGAATTTTACGAAATGTAATGGTTACTGGTTCGGTTACTGATGAAGTCTGCAGTAGTCAGAAAAAACGCGTAGGAAATAAATACGTTTTACAACTAAAAGTTCGCAGACGTGCTGCTCACTAGTCTAGTTAAAAAATAATAATTAAAATAGACCACTAAGCTAAGATGCTTATTGAAAATACAATGTGTTTTAGGCCTTTTTTCCCTTTCTTCCTTGGTTATAAACGTCGTTTCAGACCAGTAGGTGAAAAATAATCAATAGGGGATTATCCCTTTGTCATATGGTTGGAACTTCTAATAATGTTTACGTGCCTTTTGTCACTGAAAAAGATACTAGTATCCAGCCTCGTTTTTTGTAAACGGTTCAAGTTGTCACCAGGGTGCTGACCTGTAGTAATTATGCCTGTATGTTTAACAGGGTGCCTGTATTCAGCGATGACCTGTAGTAATTATGCCTGTATGTTTAACAGGGTGCCTGTATTCAGCGATGACCTGTAGTAATTATGTCGGTACGTTTAACTTTTTTAGGTCTGCTCTGACGTTTATTTGTGGTATTTATGTGTACGGAGTTACGTGGATTTTACTTAGAGAGAGCAAAGCACAGTCACTTACACCAAGTGCGTGGAAACAATTCCTGGTGGGTACAGAACACAGAACTCTTATCTTGTTTGTTTAGGTTGGTCGACTGAACTAGTGCGCGTACAAATGGGAAATTTTAGTATTTTAGTATAATGGTGAAGAACCTTTCACTAGGCATATAACAGGTTATGTATATGTGTTTTTGGACAGTTGTCAGTAAACAACGCGAAAGACTCGGGTGAAGTATGAGCAAAGTGGTCAGCGCTCACCTGTCTACAGGTACGTGTGGGATCTGGGACTACCCTCTTCACACCGCGCGCGGCAAAATGTTAGGCGCATGCGCTTTTGATGAGCTGTCTCCCGTTTCCCGCCCAAACTGAAAGAAAACAAAGGCAATCACCCCTGTTTCTAAATTTGGGTACGCCGTAAACTGTTTCGTCAGAAACAACAAAACTACTTTTAATAAAGCTTAGCCTAAAACTTTAACAGGTTTAAGTTTTCTTAATTTGTAATTCACAGTGAATACTGAGTTTACTAAGTTAGAAAATTATTTGCTAAAACAGTTTAATTTCTTGGAAACTGTACCAAACCCGTATTTGAACAATCTCTCTCCCGGCCCCCTCCCCCCTTCTCCCACCCACCCACCCACCCAGAGCCTAGCGGAGTTTTGCAGAGGACGAGCCAGCTAGCGCTGAAATCTAACTTAGCTTTGTTTTATATAATTTTTCTTCTTTTTCCTTTTTTAGTATTTATCTTTTATTATTGTGGGGACTGGAAACGTGTTCAACATCATTTTCCACGTGTTAACTAAAGAGCCTCCATCCGAGGCACTCCTTAAATGGAAAGAACGACAACGGCAAAAGAAATTACAAGCAAGAAACTATGACGGCAAGAAAGGTGAGCGTACTTCGTGTATGAACAAATTAACAAGTACCCCACGAGAAGAATAACTCTCCTAGTTAAACGTACAGTCCTGAAAACTAAAATTCACCAATCTACTCGCTCCCTCAACTTCGTTCACTTCTAAAACTATTGTTTTCTACAGCGTCTAGTAAAGTGGTCTACCAACAAACGCCACTCAATAGCCCCAATCGCCGAAGTGGCGCGTCACCATCGGTATTCGTCGCGTTGTGTGACAACTGCGACTCTAAATCCTCTAAAAGCGGAACAAGTGGTGGCGTGACGGACTCTACAGACAGTAACGCAAGTTACAGTGAGAAGGTCCCGCTAGTAAGGGGAGCAGAGGAGGGCCTAGAGATTATTGATAGGTCTAAGGAGCCTCGTCTCCAGGCTATGCCGGGGAAAACTAAGTTACAGTGGTTGAAAGATCCGGCTCTATATAAGGTATAGTGTAGCAGAGGGGTGTAAATTTAAAGAAATCCATCAACCGTAGGATAAAAATGTTTTTCATTGATATTGTTAGGGGAGAAAAGCTGGTCATTAATTAGATCTTTAATTTATGAAAAATTACCAGAGGATGACCACAAAATACTGAAGGGTTTAAATATTTCCAGTAGTGCATAATAACTAGTTTTTTTATGCGCTCTTAATATGAGTACTATCATATTTCTTCTTTTAAAAGAAAAGATGTGCTTTGTCTCCTCAGTTAACGTTATTTATGTGAGTTTTTGTTTACGAATTCTCATGTCGTTTTCAGGTTGGTTTGATGTACACGTGTACGCGGCTCGTGGTTAACATCTCACAGTCTTACCTGCCACTCTACCTTACTGACACCATGAAGTTTGAGAAGGTAAAATAATGAATATCTAATACCCGGGGGGTACTCCCAGAAATTTAGGATAGGGATTTGCCGCGGAGATATCGAAACCCTGCTCCTATTTATGGGTGAAAAATCGTAAAATAGGTACCCTATCAAAGGCTTGAAACTAAAATATGAGACCCTATTTAAGGGACAAGTGAATACTCAGAATTTATTGAACAGATCGTTTTTATTTCTCTCAGTCTGTGTAATGCTTTAGTGTATATTGAAGATTGTTACGTTTAGCGAGTTAGGGGAACAAAAAAAAAAGCCGTAACCCTATTTAAGGATCGGGTATTTTATTTAAGGATGATAATACAGAATATGAGACCCTATTTAACGGTCCGGGACCTCGAAAACCATACCCTATCCCCCCAACCCCCCCCCCCCCCAACCCCCACCCCCCCCCCCACCCCCCCACCGCTCCCCCGAATCTAATGATCTGATAGTAGTAGTAGTATAACTTT
Organism: Actinernus sp. WN-2022; assembly: GCA_030867875.1. Taxonomy (NCBI): domain Eukaryota; kingdom Metazoa; phylum Cnidaria; class Anthozoa; order Actiniaria; family Actinernidae; genus Actinernus; species Actinernus sp. WN-2022. The sequence goes on along the minus strand of JAOWCC010000577.1, from coordinate 141,991,209 downwards.
ATTTAAGCACGCTAGCCCTGTCAACAGCAGCTGATTTACACAAGGGGCGTGACAGAAATATAAAATTTACAAAATATAAAAATATATTATGAATATAGATAAAAATAAAATGTTTGAATATTACGTAATAATGATTAAATATTTTTATATATGGTATTTGTGAGCGGCAATTTTAGTCTTGAAAGAAGGGAATGAGTTGGAGTCCCTAATTTCATTATGGAGCGAGTTCCATATTTTAGCCCCACTGTACGAGAAACTCTTTTTCATACTTTCGGTTTTGGGTAAAGGTAACTGCAGTGAGGAATTGGAGCCCCTAAGATTGTATTCCGTGACCTCAGATTTCTGTTTAAACAGATCTATAAGACAAATTGGGGCTTGACCATTTATGACTTTGTACATTTGTTTCGCCTTATTTTTAGCCCTTTGAGTTTCAAGTGTTTCCCACCCTAGAGCATCTAATGCTTCAAGGTGGGGAGCATCGTTTCTCAAATTCAATATTATCCGAGCAGATCTATTCTGTAATATTTGCAAACGTTTGGAGTGTCAGTGACCTAGGGTGTCCCATACCTCACTACAGTAATTGAAATGGGGGTTAATAAGGGCATTGTAAATATCAACAAGGGTATCTCTATCTACAAAGTCCCTCACTCTGCGTAGAGCTCCTATTCCTGAGGACACTTTTTTTTAGCAATTTGACCAACATGTTTGTCCCAGGCCAAATATTGATCAATCCGTCAACACCTAATACCCTGCTATTGAAGACCTGTTCAATTTGGACCTGTTCAATTTTAATCTTTGGCTGTTTGACAAGATTTCTAAGTTTAAAGTGGGATCCAATCAGCAGAAATTCAGTTTTCGCTACGTTGAGACTCAATTTGTTTGCCAGGAGCCACCCCTTTACATAGTTAAGGTCACTATTCATGGCCATCTCAAGTTTCTCTAACGATCCCCCCGAAACGGTTAAATTCGTGTCATCAGCAAACATACGAGATGTTGAGTGTTTTAGACATTCCGGTAGATCGTTAATATATAAGAGGAAGAAGAGACGGCCAAGGATAGACCCTTGAGGGATTCCACAAGTTATCCGGCTTTCGGAGGATACCGAGTCATTTAGCTGGCATATTTGTTTACGATCAGTTAAATATGATTGTAATAGATTTAAGGCATTTTCAGTTATTCCAAGGATTTCCAATTTACGTAAGAATATTTTATGATTTACTGTATCGAATGCCTTTTTTAGGTCTAAAAATACGACCAAGTTAAACATTTTACGATCCATATTAACATACCAGCTGTTAGTACAGTCAAGAAGGGCTGAAACAGTTGAGTGCAGCTTCCGAAAGCCAAATTGATGATTATAAATTAATTTATTGCTAGAAAGGTACTCGTAAAGCTGGTCATAGATAATTCTTTCCATGATCTTGCTGATAACCGGCTAGCCTGCTTGCAGGCGGTGGAGGGTGTTTTTTCGCGCAGCAAACGGATCATCGCCGCCATATTGGCCGAGCGTGATTGAGACCTGGGATCGAATGACAAATGGAGGGGGAGGGGGGTGGGGGGTGGGGAAGAAGCAGATCTGAAAGACCGCCTGCACGAAAGCCCCTGGTTTCTGAGTACAAAAGTTAGAATCCCGTCCACCAGCGGACGGGGTATATGATTGGCTGAAACGGTGTCAATCAAGCTTATCGCGGCAAGTGTTGAAAGCAAGAACTGAAAGGAATATGTGTAGCCTTGCGAAGCGGCGTAACTAAAATAAGTGTTGTGTACTGAGCTTGCAGTTGATAAAATATGGCGAGTAATACAAAAGGCTTTGTCTTTTTTGAAGACTAAGGTTAAGTACCCTGGTTGCAGAGGTTTTCTAGAGAGAACACAACTGCTCGCTTCTTTCTCCGCGGCTGGGTAAAGGTACTTTGAAAACAGAGCAGGAGGAAGCTATACAGAGCCTTTATTTTGTCTTAGAATTTAACAACCTGACCTGTGAATTGTGACCTGTACTTTAAACTTGCCGTTCTGGCTGTGCTTTCGACAGGCTTTGGAAAGAGAATGATATTTACGGTAAACGACAGTTAACGAACCGTTACTTAATTCGCCACTGAAAACTATTGTTGTCGACCAAATTGCAGAGATGCAATCCGGCTATTGATTTCACGGCCGTTGAACTAGGAAATAATCAGAAATCCGCCTCAATACATTTATGCAACGGTCATCCATTTCTTTCGGCAAACATTCACTAAGATGGACTTCGAGTTGTCAGAGAACGACGATCACAACATTTACCACGAGTTCTTCAGTATCGAGTTCCAGACAAAACATTGTCTGCATCGGAGTTTTCTTTGACTTTAGAGATTTTTTCGATCCTGTATTTATCCTTATGCGAGCTTAATTCTTTTAAGAAAGGAAGCAGCCGCTTGTATGGCACCTCTTCTGGGAGTGTCTTCTGGTTCACCATTTTGAAGCAGCTTGTATTAAATGTATGTATTTCGGAGGATTTGCAACATGAAACTCTTTGAGAGACTGATGGGGCGAACGCAACAAGCTAAAACCGAACTGTCCACATATATTTCTAAAGTGGTTACTGTCGCAGTCCTTTCCATGGAGAACTTTGAGCAAAAATAGCTGGTTTTATTGAAATTTCCGTATCTGAGAACCAATTTTACCAACATTTTGCATTGCATTTGACAGCGAGCGAAGTTTGTTTTGAATATTGCACGCATTTCAATCAAACCAAATCAAAATTGGCAGGCTGTCACACGTCGACTCCTATTGGTCAATTAAGAATGAGTTACAAGTTAACGGAAATCATGTGCGTGGTGGGCGGATACTCAGAAACCAGGGGCTTTCGTGCAGGCGGTCTTTCAGATCTGCTTCTTTTCCCCCAACCCCCTCCCCCCTCCATTTGTCATTCGATCCCAGCTCTCAATCACGCTCGGCCAATATGGCGGCGATGATCCGTTTGCTGCGCGAAAAAAACACCCTCCACCGCCTGCAAGCAGGCTAATGTAGCTTTGGCATGATATTTCGTTACTGGATTTATCTTTCTGACTCCAAAAATTAAACTGTGGTCACTCATTCCAGTGTGGATGACACCCGATAAGGCAATCTTTTCGGATGACGTTGTTACGTAATGATCAATTAGGGTTCTCGATGAGCTAGTTATCCGAGTGGCCTCTGTTATTAATTGAGTCAGCTGATAAGTCTTGAAAAGTGTTTTGAGCGATTTGGTTGATTGGTTAGGTGTGTGCTTCAACAAATCACAATTTAGATCCCCAAGGAGATGGAATTCTTTGTTTTCATCATCAACTGCCTTTGTCATATTTTCCAAACTGTTGAAGAATTCACATGAACAGTCTGGAGGACGATAAACAGTCGAGACAATGAAGGGTTTACTATTTGGTTTGATTATTTCGATGCAAATTGCTTCGAGATCGACTGGGACTAAGTCATCCCGAATACGATAGTTGACCGAATTTCTTATATATATACAAACGCCTCCCCCTCTACGGGGGAGCCGGTTGGGCCGACAGTCCATCTCATAGCCCACTTTCGATATATGCCTCGCTTGTCACGCACAAAGGTCGTCACGCACAAAGGTTGCAATTTGAGGCTCCGGGTAAATTAAATTTCTTCTCCGAGAAAAGAATAAACTTATTTACTCCGGAACCTCATTTTGAAACCTTTGTGCGTAACAAGTGAGGCATATATCGAAAGTGTATCGAAAGCATATATCGAAATTCGAGGTTCCAAAAAACAAGTTTACTTTTTCGTCAGTATTCGTGGGTAACTGTAAGTGTCGGAGAAAGTGAACGTCTAATACGTTCTAATACATGCCTTTCTGCATGTGGCAGGTAACTTTCAAACCAAGCTAGCGCACTTTCGGAGGTTCCGAGATTATGCAGTTTCTTGAGTAACGTAGAACGACACAAGCTATCGAAAGCTTTACTCACATGCAGGTCTATTAAAACCATGGCTGTTACATTCCTATCGTCCATCGCCCTGAATATATGTTCAGAGACAAAGAGACCTAAAGTTTCAGTTGAGTAGAGCTTTCTGTTGCCACTTTGGTGGAATGTCAGTCTCTTCTGGTTAACCAAATAGGTTGTAACCTTGGAAAGAGCTGGGAAAAGCGAGATGGGCTGGTTGTTATTGAGCAGTTCATGGTATCCGTCTTTCAAATGTGGGACGACCTCAGCCTTTTTTCATGCTCTGGGAAATTAAGGTACTACTCTTAAAAGAGCTGTTAACGAGGTTAGTGATGGTATAGATAGGATGTGGAGAAGGCAATCTTTGATGACTGCATGTGATTGGGATTTTATCGAATCCTGGTGCCTTAAAAGAAAGCATTTGCATTATCACCTTCCTAGTTTCAGCAATGGTGACGGGCTGGAGCGAAAAAGCTCCAGCTCGGGCACCTCAAGGGTAGTACGAGTGACTTCCGAGGTGCTCAGCCCACGTCTTGGCAAGGTTTGCAGAGGTATAAGCCGCCCTCTCTCCAACAGACACGAAGACTGAACTGGTTGAATTCCTCAGCCAACACATATGTGTCCTTAGTGTACTGGACATCCGATCATTACTTGTCTTACGAGGCAGCGCCTTACGTATGGTTTTCCAAATGGAAGCAGAATTATCCTTCACCTGTTTGCTGTAGTTTAAAAATAATCTGAGTTTTGCAATTATGCCAACAGTTTTACTTATTTTTAGGGCAACATAGTCAAAATATATGGTGTTTCCAGCTAAGATTGGAGTCGATTAGGACTCCAAGGTATTTGACATAATCTTTACATTCAAGAATTAAGTTTAAATTTATCAAGTAGTTTAATCATAGGCTGATAATTATTTTTTTGGGGAATGGACGGAAAATGATAAAGTATTTTTTTTTTATATTTAGGGTAAGTTTATTATAGCAGTGAGCCATTCACAAACATTTTCGAGTTCTCTATTACGACAGTCTCGAGTGTCTTTAAATAACAAAATTTCAAAACAAAATTACTTCAAGGAGGACATTCATACAGCGAAATCAAGTGGACTTTTGGATATTGTTTTCAAGTACAGTTTGCCTGCAACCAATCGATCCTAACTCACAGGAACCTGTTGTTATGAAGAAAGGGTAAGCGCTACCAATTCGCTAACTCGAGGTTAACATTTACAGCCATTACAGTTAACGTTATCGGGTCCAGGTTGGACGATAACTTTGATGTCATCACGCCGGATAATTAAGTTATTTATTGGCTAGATTTGATGAACCTCATGGAAAAAAGACAAGGTTGACAAATGTCTAATTTAGTTTTGTATCGTACACTAACAGGAGGCCATCGCGTATTTCCCTCTGGTGGTGCTGGTCAGCGGTGTTCTTGCCAGTATTGGAGTTAAACCGATGAACAAGAGACTTGGCAGTAAGGTACATTTGGTGAAATACGAGCTAATACTACTTACAAAGTTGAGAGTACACTGAGAAACATTCAGATGAGTAAATATTAGTCAAGGGATATGACAGATACTAAGCTGTCTTGAGATTAGCCTCCTCCGCAGGCAACCCCTAATTATAATCGGAAAAATCGAGAAAGAAGATGTGAAACCGGGCTTCCTGTGGTAATAGAGGGCCGAGCATGGGTCTGAGGAATATTAAGAGTTGCCTGCGGAGGAGGCTATCTTGAGATATAACGAGTGATATTTAGAAATGAACGAAAGAGCACAGTGGCCGGAATCGAACATTGGCAGGAGCCCATAACCAGGAGCGTCCCCTTTATAGTTGTCACAGCGTTTTTACAAGTTGGGCTATTTTTAGATTATTGTCCCCATCAATTAATGGTTGCACCGTGGCGGAACAAAAGATGCTTCATTAGCTATTTTTGTTATACCAAACAACATGGCTGGTACGCTTTTGTGATTTGATTCCCTTAGGAATAATCGCAACTCAACAATAGCGGGAAACCGTTCTAAAAATAACCTAACTTTTGAAAACGCTGTGACATAGGCGTAGTATGTGGGATGGACGCTCCTAGTTATCAGGGCTTAGTATGTGGGATGGACGCTCCTAGTTATGGGCTCCTGACATTGGCTAGAATAACGTTCAGGAAAGTTCAACAATCAGTATTTCGTCGAGTATATTTCATTAATTCCGTAAAAATGGATAACCCACTTGCCCATTCACCCGATCCCGCGTGTGCTCGCCAGCAGAAATAACGACTGTGATTTGAGTGATTTTTTTTAATTTTAGCTCGAGCCCGCTGCTAACACCATATAATACACGCCACAAAGTGCGCGCCCCCTTCTAGATTCAACCAATCAGATTGGAGAGCTAAAAACACAGGGTCTTACGACAGGCTCTCCTTTCTCTTTCTCCCCCTTCCCCTCCTCTCTCCCACCACAGGAACCCCAAATCCAAAACCAAGTAAAATAAAACCAGAGCCTGCAAGCAGGCTACTGGTTTAGCCTGTATTTTTTTTTTCTTCTTGATCCTTTTCTAATGCTTTGGAAGAATGAGTTAATGTTATGAATTATAATCATATTTTTCACGATTTGTGACATTCTGAAATTGAAGAAGACACTTGGAGCTTCGCTTATGAGTGTCGTAAAACCAAAACCAAAGTAATCACAGAACCAATCACGAGCAAGTAAAAATACAATGAGCCCATCACGAGCAAGTAAAAACACAATGAGCCAATCACGAACTGAAGTAATTCACGATTGGTTTTACTTGAACCAATCACGAGGAAAAGTAAACGCAATCGGGGATGGCGTGATGCTTGATGGCGTGATGGACCAAAATACGTTTGGTTTTAGTTTAGCACTTGATTGGCTGATAATCACAAAACATTTTCCACAACCAATAGGAAAACTGAGCTAACGCAAAACCAAAGCAATCACGGGTTGCTTTCGACACTCAATCGAAATCCACTCTATACTTCGTGTGTATTTTGTAAACAATTTTTTACACATGCTCTCCTCAGATGACGTTCTCTATCGGCACGCTCATGGCTATAAGTGCTTGTTTTTGGTTCTATGTGCAATCCATTGATGGACGAAAAGCTATCTATGCGACGACGATACTTATGGGATGCGGTGTTTCTGTGATGCTGGTGACGTCATTGTCACTGATAGCCAATCTCATTGGCAACGACAAGGTAAGATTGTTTGCGTCTTTTAGATCAAAGACTCTATTTGTGCTGATCAATGACATTTGCATCAGATAGCATCATTTGACCACAACTACTAAAATGTTTTTGAACTCAGATTTTCCAACTCCTTTGAGAACACCAATACAATGGTCTAAATGACAGAAACAAAAGGATCCACGCAAAGAGTTCTGGATTGGTTGCTGTAGTCAAATGAGCTCATTCAAATGTACTGTTACCTCATTGGGAGTCACTTCCTGGCCCCTGTGGATTTCTGAAACATTTTGGATTTTCTAAGTTGTTCACGAAAACAGCCACTTCCTTCGATAATCTGAAACCAAAACATCCAGGCCTCAGCTTCTTTGCTCGTGTCTTTTATTTAATCAGTTTGATTAACTGTTAGTGTCAAAACACAACATATAGCGGCTTACTGTCACGTCATCCATTGTCATTAATGTGCCAACCAGAGATCTATTGGTTCCTGACACAAATAAGCGGCCTTTTGAAATCATGGTTGAAACATTAGCATAACAATTGTAATGTTTATCAACACCAAGTATCTCTATATGACGACTTTTGTATAGATGGTTTGCACTCAATCCCCAGAGATTCAAATGACAAAGGGCATGGCGGCCATGTTGGTGTACAGAACAAAAGGAGCTAACGAAGAATCTATTGTTAACTGTACACCAACATGGCGGCTATGACGTCACGTGCAAAGGGTCCATTAAGAAAGGGTTCCCTCAAAATGTATTTATACAATAGCCCACTTCCGCGATATGCTTTACCTGTCACGCACAAAGGTTTCAATACGAGGCCCCGTGCTAAATTAAATTTATTCTTTTCACAGAGAAAATAATAAATTTTATTTTGCACCGGGCCTCGTATTGAAACCTTTGTGCGTGACAAGTAAAGCATATCGCGGAAGTGGGCTATTGATTGCGTGATTTTTGTTCTTCAGAAATCTGCCGCGTTTGTTTACGGTGCCGTCAGCTTCACAGACAAGTTGTCCAGTGGTGCTGTGATTGCCATCATACAAGAACTGAACCCGCGCAAGCGTCCTGAGTAAGTAACGTAGAAGAAATGATCAACAGACCTTTCCCGCATTCCACTACCCACGAACAATGGCACCAAGTCGAGATTGGAGTAGACATTTTCATACATTTACTGTATTTTTGTCTACCCCAATCTCGACTTGGTGCCATTGTTTAAGGAATCAAAAGTCCGAAGACTACAGCAAAGCTGATATACAACGTAAAATTCCAACACAAAGCACTACGGTTAGCTAGGCCTGACATGAAAAGCGCTCGGACTAGATTGCAGCCATAGACAGCTGTTTCGTTCTTATTAGAACTCGTCAGTATGGCATAGCAAACAGTACGTGGGCTTCGGTGCCACTGCACTACCGACCCAGACTGAGCTAAAAAGCATCTAGTTTCGAGCTCACAGAAATGTTTGGTTATCGGGTCACACGTCATTACGAAATGACGGTCTATTGCCCACTTTATAAACGAGTAGGGGGCTGGGGCGAGTTCGGTTTTGCAAAGACGCTTGGGATCGATACTGGGAACAGTTAATTGCAGAATTGCAAATAAACATTACAGAACTGTCCCCAGTAACGACCCCAAGCACATTTGCAAAACCATATTCGTCCCAGCCCCCTACTCGTTTATAGAGTGGACAATTCAGCAATTCAGAAACTGAAATTTACAAATGTAGTGAAAGAAGTTATGATTAGTAAACTCGCGCAGTTAAAAGCTTTATGTTTCACAAAAAAAGCGAAATAAGGTGCTAAATAGATCTTTTGGAGGAAACGGCCACGTGCAATGTGCTGATATATCACTTCAATAACCAATTAATTGCTCTCGTGATCCCATGGGAAAAGCTTTACTGGATGGCAAACAATCTTCTAAACGCTGTTTTAGAAAGATTGACAATCAATTGGGGGCGGGAAATAGCATTTACAAACGTCCAAGTGCCTTTAATGAAGTGAGATTGTTTTGCCATCCAGTACAACCACGTGATCGTATCCTGCCAAAGGCCCATAGACTATATCGCAACCCCGCCGTCGCAGTGCACTCTGGGATGGATATATCAGTTTCCATTGTTAAATACAAGATGGCCGCCCAACAACAACAATGGAAAACCGAGATATCCATCCCAGAGTGCACTGCAACGGCGGAGTTGCGATATAGTCTGTTACTCATACATATATTTTGCTTTCAACTGATAAATGTTCTCTATTCGCAGAAATTTATGTCCAACATGTGATGCATATGTTAGGAACATACAGAGTCTAGCACCAGGCATTGCTGCTCTGGTTGCCTTGGTCGTTGGAATATTATTCTTTGAACCAATGTTTATCTGCAAGAGAAGAGGTGCGTTATTTCACTCTTATAAGGCTGGAAAATATAATAAGTTTCAGTTTCATTTTTTTGTATTTTACACTATTCAGTTAATTATAATACAGTCGGTTCAGGTATCATTAAAATAATGGAATAACTAGTTATTTTAAACATAATAATGTAGATGAAGGTGTGCAGTGGTTAAAGGAGCTTCAAAAACTCATGAATAATTAATGAGCATTTTGTCCAATCAGATGAAGCAAATCAGTCACGTGCATGCTCCTTTATACCTGATAAAATCTCATCATTCTAAAAGGCCCGCGGAGGGATTTGAATTCTGTCCCAGAGGGAAACGGGGTTAATGATTGAGACAATGGAATTTCTATTGATGTTTCAGCTTTCTCACTGAATTGCTAATTAGGATGAACGTTTTATATAAAGAATATTAATGAACATGAAATATTATATAAAGTTTCATCCTAATTAAGAATTCACTGATAAAGACCCAAAGATAGCAAAAAGTACACGGAACATAAGGTACCTAGATAATAAATTTTGCACTAAATTTACTAATATCAGCAGACTACCGAGATACACAGATGATATTTTTAAAATGAAGTTATCCAACTACCATTACTTCTTTACCGAGCCACTGTTTAGTTCCAATTATTAAACCAAACTCAAAGCCGTAATATTATAAAAACGTGCATTAAACTTACATATTTTGTGCCGGAGTAAATAATTTAGAGTCTGCCGTCATGTCAGTCACATCGCTTTCCAAGTCTTGAACTTTATCGAGGTAAACCACGACACCAAATCCTTCAAGTGCAGATTCCTCTTGCATTGCGAAACGGCGCTTCAAACAACATAGTATGGTAATTTCTTCATGTCATTCCCTTGAGATGTTTGTAATTGCAGGCGGTGATTACTCGAATATTTTGCATGGCGTTGTGAATACAAAGGTTCAATGGTTCATTAAGTAACCATTCCCTTGAGATGTGCGTCTTTCTTTCATTGCATTCTTAAAGCGTTTTTGAAGCCGTTTAAAACACTCACAGCACGTGTTTTATCAAGTCTAAAAATTCTCGGGCTTCGCCCTCGAATTTTTAAACTTGATAAAACACTGCTGTTCGTGTTTTAAACAGTACTTAAGCTTTCGTTTTAACCACTGCCACAAGGAAAATAAATAAGGCTAAGATTAGGTCGGGTTTACATGTAGTATAGGCCTAGACTAGGTCAGGATTGTGTGTAGTATACTATATAATAGGAAAATCACATGCCTGACGAGGTAATTCCACGTTAAATTGTACGAGAAAACCGATATCGGTTTTTCGAGTGCAATGTAACGTGGAATTACCGAGTCAGGCATGTGATTTTCCTTGAATCACATAGTCCGATGAATTACTTGAAGTCCTTGAAGATTTAGTACTTTTGTTGATATTTTGCTAAGTTATAAATAGCGCGCGTAGTCCACTCTGAATCACCACTCAGCCAATCAGCGTCTGATTTCGCAAATGCACCGTGCGATGCAGATTTGGCATGCGATTCAATATAGAATCGCATAGCCAAAGCTGAATCGCACGGTGCATTTGCGAAATCAGACGCTGATTGGCTGAGACGGAGTGGTGATTCAGAGTGGAATCACCACTGTAGACTACGCGCGCTATTTATAACTTAGCAAAATATCAACAAAAGTACTAAATCTTCAAGTAATTCATCGGACTATGCGATTCAAGGAAAATCATATGCCTAACTCGGTAATTCCTCGTTCAATTGCACTCGAAAAACCGATATCGCCCTCGTCGAAGCGACTCGGGCGACATCGGTTTTCTCATGCAATTCAACGTGGAATTACCTCGTCAGGCATGTGATTTTCCTATAAAATATGCGACATATTGAAACAATTAAAAGTAATAATTTGAATAACACATTATAGTTGGGACTGGATATGGGACAGTTTGTATTGTTTGTAAGTTTGTAAGCCATAGTTAGTTAGTTAGTATATCATTGTATCAATTGGACAATGCACAGTGAGAGCTGGAAAAGAGTGTGCTTTAAAGATCAGTCAAAATTCAAGAGTCAAATTTCCCACTTATACTTTCTCAACACATTACCACTATAGGTATTTTTTGTCGTTAGTACTTTAGAAGCCAAATGTAAAACAAAGGACTTTGAGCCATAATAGTGAATGTCGAGTTGCATTTGCTAAATAATTATTTCCTTCCTTTGCAGTTCAAAAACATGACGTAGGAGTCCAAGCAGGCTTTAATGACGACGAAGAACCTAGCGAAAACGAAAGTAGCGATTCTTCTGATGTTGAGAAAGAAAAGAAAAAGCAATACAAAAAGCCGCCTTCAAATAATTCCAACCGCCAAGAACTAGAACTGCAACAGAGCACGGCTAAGCCATTACATAGGCAACACAGCCACCTGTCAACTGAGGATACCTCTGGTTATAATTCATGCGAAGCAAGAAACCTTTGTGTGTCATTCCCTCGTGACGTTGATAACGAATACACTGCTCTTAGGTTGGCGTCGCCATGCTTGCCCTCTCCAGTCCTCGACAGACGAACAATAGTATAGTTATTTCATACAACTATTTCAAAAAGAGGTTGTCTTGCAGGGTTATGGTCAGTGTGCCTATTCAGTCAAGTCAGAGTGTGTCGGTTATTAGTAATCAGTTATAAAATTACAACAATTGCAAGATGGTTTCACCTTTGCTTGAGATTTGCTTACGGTTGTTGGATCCCCTCTTGAAATGCACGACGCAACCTGCACAGTATACGAGATAAGCTTTATTGAAGTAGCTGTAGACGTGATCATGAGAAATTGTACTGCCTAGCTTTCACACACAGGGCCCGGTTATTCAAAACTCGATTAAGTTAATCCAGAATTAGCAATCTTTAGTTCGATTTGCTAACTTGTGAACTACAGCTTTAAGGGACCGGCCATTTATTAGAGGGGGGGGGGGGGGGGGTGGGCTGGTGCAAATGGGGAGGGGGTCATACCTTTTTGTGCACCAAATAATGGGGGGCTGCACAAAATTATGCAACCATTTCTGAGGGGCCATGTAATTTTGTGCATTCCATTTTCCTTTCTACTAAAGAAAACAGTCCTGAAGGGATCAACCACAATCAAATTTATTATCAAAAATGATATAACAAAACAACACAATCTGGTGTATAACAGTCCTTCACTCTATTATAAATGTTATTGTGATTTAGGGGGGGGGCATGTCATTTCATGTGCACTCTCAGGGCCACATTATTTTATGCAGTGACATGAGCAGGGCCACTTGAAATTATGTTAAGGAAAATGAAAATGCACCAGCCCACCCCCCCTCTAATAAATGGCCGGTCCCTAAGGTTAAATACGTATTCCAGTAGAGGAGAAATAACAAGTACGTTTCTACTTGTCTTGCTAGATTTGGAAACAAATAAGCTTATCTTCTACCGAGAGAACCAAAACCATGGGTTAAGACTTAATCCAGGATTAGCTCTAATCGGGCTTCGAACAACTGGGCCTGGAGTACAACTTGTTTAATCTCCCGGCGGCTTAAAATAACCACAGGTTGAACAGGTGGCGCACAATCTTCATGAGTGTTGCTTTTTTTTAAAGTTCAGACTTTTCCGAATAAGGGATAAGAGTGGCTTAACTGCGACAGATTTTAAAGGTCAATGATGCATGGCTCGATGGGTTATTTACTTTATGGGAAAGCACATTGCTTGTGTATTGTACTGACAGTATTAATGTAACCGACTTTATTTCCGAGGAAATTTTAATGATCAATTTTGGTAAATATGAAATATGTTTACTTTCTTTGTTGATGTTTTGGATTTTGGCTAATCTCAGCCTGTTTTATTTCCCAATGAAAAAAGTATTTCGGCCCACTGATTGAGCACACATACTTTTGAAATACACTAAAGAAACATGTGGTTACCCTCATAATTATTATATGGTCATAATTATTTATATTAAATCACTGCACGATTACGCATTCATTTCCCCTTTCACTTTAAATTTGATTGAGATTACGACTTGCTAGTAAAAGCAGGGAAATGGTTCCAGTTATTTGATCTAATCAAATTACTGTATTATTACGGACATATATAACAAACTGTGTAAGTAAACGAAGTCTAAGAAGGTGAAGAGATAAAGTGAAGGCATACAATTGCACGAATTTTTGATTTGTCGTTTATCTGCTGCCCCATGGGAACTTGGCACATGGCTGTGTATTGTTCTAGTATCAACTTCTGTACATTCTCGCTGGTGTTTGTGAATTTTACATCAGAATCAGAAGTGCGGGCTGTAGACATATTTGAATTCCAATTCTCGCTTTGGATTAACACTCTAATTACTTGTTTATTAGTCTCAAATAAACACAAATAAACAAACTCTTGACTAAGAACTGTTTTAGCGTGGCACAAAGTTAGTCAGTTCTTGATTTCTTTGCGAGTAAATTTAGTCCGCCATTGAATCGCCTTACATGTATCACTAAGTTTGGTGTTGTATAGGACTAGCCCAGCCTGACGATAACGAGAAGTTTTTGTTTTAAATTTTCGCTTGGATTAACACTCTAATTTAACCTGTTTAACTTTCACCATTCAAAAAGCATCACAAATGTCGTGAAATCTTTGCTAAAATCCATTTTAGCTCTGCACAAAACTCAGTCTTTAGCCTGTTAGTTTTGGCGTCCAATGCGCGTTTTTTTTATATATCTCCTCTTAACTATATACGAAACGGGCTACATGCATTGTGTTCAGCAATAAAGAACTCATAACAAACGTGTTGTTTGTCAATACTCAGTCAATTTTGTAATGCCAATTCACTGTAAAATGTTATTATTCCTAGATTTCCCCGAAATTCAGTTGAGTTTTTGAGGTCTGGAATGAAATCAGAAGACTTCTAATGATACTTAATTAAGCACGATTTATCACAATAAAGAGCTATACTCTTATTGTTTCTTATTAAAGATACATCAATAACTACAACAGGAGTTTACTACACCGTTGTCGGTAAGCTCCAAAAGGGATATCTAAAAAACATATTCAATTCGATTCATAGGATTGAACATTTCTGTATGGACACCAGCCTACGACCTAAGGGATGTTTTAAGAGAATAGCTACTGACAGTCACTCTTTGTTTTGCATTTATTGCTTTCCATAACTTCGTTTAATAATAAACTGCAAAATTATGATGTCATGTTTTAATAAGCCTTGCGTTTTTGTTGACTGTTTTTGTTGGGTATCATTCCCTGTATTTGTCTTTTCTGTATGTCAATAATCCTCTCCTGGCCAAAAGCGATGAAATTATATGGAATAGTGCCGCGGAATTAAGACAGCATCGCTTTAAAACCGTGAAAAAGGTTTAATTTGTTTGTCATGCATTGCCGCCACTCTGCCGGCGCTTCCAACGGGGAATCTGTTGTTGCTGTTGTTTTTAATTAACAAAATCTGAATGTTAAGTATAAGAAAAACTTGTAGAAAGAAAAGCAAAGGATAGAAGGGAGGGCCTAAAGGCGGCGACAAGAGATTTGGTATCAGGCTATAATGGCGAAAATCGTTGTTGTTTAATTAAACACTGACAGTTCCAGTACTTCTGGTTCATGGAATAGAATCCTTGTACCCCTGGAAATCTTCCTCTGACACCAAAAGAGACCGGACCATACTATACGGTAGCTTATACTAGCTACAAGAAGATTTCATGTTTTTTTGAGAAGAGAAACTTTTGAATCATATTTCGAATAATGCTTTAATTTAGCTGTTCTTGTTTTGATTTCGCTAACCGCGCGCCTCGATTGCTACCTGTTGCATGTCGCAAACAACGCCGCGCGTTCATATATTTTTTGACAGCTTGGATCCAAAATGCTCAACTGCACTGAGTCCCGAGATTTGTCAGGCGGGTTCACAAGGCGTGACTGGGGCTGGGAAGAGGCTGGAATTAGATAGCTCTCGCAGCTTGGAATCCACTGACAGACGCACTTCTGTAAGAGCGGAAAGTGGCAGCAATTCCACTTCTTGATTGAGATCTGCAAACCAGTCACTAGCTTCTTGGTATCCGAGTCAAAGACAGCGTTTTGTTTTTAGAGATATGCGCAATCTACTTAGATTGATATGCCTAAATTGTGAAAAGCCGGAGAAAGAAAACTTAAAGCCAACGAAAGCACGGTTACCGCTCAAGCAAAAGTTCGCTCATGGAGTCGGGCATGTGTTCAATGATCTTGTCGGCAATGCATGGTTTAGTTATTTGATAATCTTCCTTACCAAGGTAGTCGGGCTCTCAAATGGACAAGCAGGGTTGATTTTGTTCCTGGGGCAAGTTACCGACGCTACTTGCACGCCGTTTACGGCGATTCTAAACGATCGCACGGTGTCCAGATATGGTAGACGGAAGGTCTGGCATCTGATTGGCTCAATATGCGGGTTCATTACTTTTCCATTGATTTTTAACCGGTGTATAGGGTGTAGTGACAGTAACTCTAATGCGCGATTCGCCTACTATGCTGTGTTGGCGTGCGTGTGCCAGTTTGGCTGGGGTTGTGTACAAGTCAGCCATTTATCTCTCATACCCGAGATGTGCCGACGTCCAAGTGAGATGGTAGAACTGAACGCGATACGGTGAGTCTTTTATGCCAATATCAGTTACTGATGTGTTTTGGGATTCTTGTCTCTGGGTATTCCAAGGTGCCAAAATACTAATTGTATTCAAATAAATGAACAAACCCAGTCAGTTCAGAACAGTGATTTAATACTGCGATAAACTAATTGTTTTATTATCCCCCGTACCAGCCGGTTTGTAATAGACTGGGTTTTCGCAGGAGCCTTTACCCAGAGCATATGCATCCAGCTCCCATTCTGCGTCTCTGAGTTGGCGTATTTACACCTTGGGCTGTTTATAGAACCAGGTTCCATTCTTTTTTATAACATAACCCAGATAGTACGCGCACTCTGATTGGCTTATAGACTAAAACATCTATGGTCTATTGTACTGGTATATTAAACACATAGAAATCGGCACGCTGCTTGTGTTGTGTCTGACCACACATTTCAATGTGTTTACTGGCGAAATAAAGCACTTGGGATGTTGGCAGAACACAAGAAATGCTTGAAAATCACGCGCCTTCGGCTTGTGATTTTCAAGCATTTCTTGTGTTCGCCCAACATCCCGCGTGCTTTATTTTCAGCCAGTAAACACATTGGAATGTGTGGTATATTGCTTAAATAGACAATGTTCCCTATTGTTAACATTTCTTTGCTAGAGTGCGAACACTGAAAACACGAACGTGCTTATTTATTTCCAAATCTAGCAAGGCAAGCAGAAACGTAGTACTTGTTATGGCTCCTCTACTGGAATTCGTATTTAACCTCAAATCTGTAGTTCACAAGTGCGGTAGGCAGAATTGTTGTACATTTTACTCACTCTCTCGATTCTGATTGGCAGAAAACACACAACTAATTCTCGATAGCTGGCTATAGCATTGACTGCGCATGCGTGCAATATTATCTGTAGGTTGTGACGTCACACTGCTATTATCTTGTAACATCTAGTACCTGAAGAAGGCTGGTTTGGCCAGCCGAAATATTGTAAAATTCAATATATAATCCTACGTTGTGTCAGCTTTGCCGTAGTCCTTGGACTTCGTATTCATTTTCATTTTGGCTGATTAGATCTGACTTAGATCAGTCCAACATAGCAACCAGCAGGATTTTCGGTTCTTTGCCGTTTCTCAAGATTATCTGTAGGTGCGACCATTTTACGCTAGAGAGTAGAGACATTATTTCGCGTTTTTTGTGCCGTTTTGCTATTTAAGCTCTCAGCTATTGGTTTCCAGTCTTTCTGTTCCCCTAAACTTGCGGTAAATAAAAGTAATTTGTTGCTGGAATAAGAATCTTGAAATTCAATCATAAACAAACCAATTTACGGCGTTTCATTTAGCTTCGTTTTCGCTAGCTTTCTTTTTGCTAAAACGTTTCCTCAAAATTAACGTATAATAAAATAATTATTGAATTCGGTTATCGAAAGAACGCGAAAAATATCAAGACCTCGGTCTGTGTTATCAGCCGGCTCAGCCTTCGGCCTAGCCTGAATTTCAGCCGTCTCCTTCAGCCCGGGGCCTTCAGTTTCGTCAGATAATAATCAACCTCATATTTTTTCCACGAAATGACGTCAAATTTTCAAATATGGTAATGTCATGTGATTAATATTAGCCAATTGCCTGCTTGGATTTTATAACAGAGCACTTGGCAAATAACTTTAGAACGTAAAATCGATATGACTTGAAACTTGGTAGGAGTATAGTTCAAGACAAGGACAAGAAAATATTCATGAAAGAACTCCTCACGCTATTCGCGAAACTGAATTTGATATGATTTTGAAACTGAATTTGATATACTCAGACTTTCCCAAGTGTTTTGACATGGTATCAGTCTGCCGAAACACGGTCACATGATCGGAGGCCGTGGCAACTGCATCTCAGTATCAGGCCCAAGGGGAGGAGGGTGGGGGATAGAGGAGGGACTATCAGTACCGCTCGAAACCTATATTCTGATTGTTTTTGTACTGCACGTTGTAAAGGTTAGGGTGTTTCGTATTGTTAGGTAAGCCAATGATTGGGATGCAGGTTGGTGCAGTGGTAAAACACTCGCCTCTCACTGCTGCGGTCCCGGGTTCGATTCCCGGCTCGGGCACCGTACACGAGTTAGGTTTGTTGTTGATTCCTTATCTGCATTCGAGGGTTTTTCTCCGGGTTCTCCGGTTTTCCTCCCTCCGTAAAAATCAACCGTGAGTCGAGTGTAGTGTGTCCAAAACAGTTAATGTAGTACGGAGTGCTACCCCCAGCTTTAAGCTGTATAATAAATACTCAGCCTGCTTTATCAAATAAAATATTTATTTTTACTCGGGTTGCCTGTGGCAGGCACGAGTCTTAATCTGCAGGCAGTTATTTTGTTTTGTTTCATGCAGCAAAATTTCTGCCCATGTATTAAATTTCAAGTTCACCACCAATCAGATTACACTGTACTGGTCACGTAACACTCGCCAGGTTAATTTATTTACATAATTTAATACAGTAAAATCAAGATGGTGGAGCAGCGAGGAAATTTCTCTCTAATTTGGAGACCCATCTCTCAAATGTAATCAGTTTAATGTTTCATTTAACTTCACTCGTGCGAAAGCCTTCCAACAGGCTCAGGATATTTCAACTGGCGCTCTTGTGTTTTTTTTTTGTTTCGTGCAGCAAAATTTGTGCGCATGTATTAAATTTCAAGTTCACCACCAATCAGATTGCACTGTGCTGGTCACGCAACACTCGCCAGGTTAATCTATTTACATAATTTAATACAGTAAAATCAAGATGGTGGACCCGCGAGGGAATTTCTCTCTAATTTGGAGTCCCATCTTTCAAATGTAAGCAGTTTAATGTTTTATTTAACTTCACTCGTGCGAAAGTCTTCCAACAGGCTCAGGATATTTCAACTGGCGCTGTTGTCGGAGCCGAAGTATCGCGTTTTTTACCCAGATAGCCAGTGAATTTATATACGAGACGACGACCTGAAGGGGCTGCATGATCAAAGCTAATATTTCTCGTTTAAGCTTCTCTTTGTTATCTTCGGCTTTGTTATTTGAATCTCTGTGGATTGGTATACTCAAATATACTGCACAATACCATACAACTGAATAAGAAGTCTTTAACAAAGCCAAACTCAACTTCAACTCAAGAGCAAAGCTGAGAGGGAAAGTGAAACTGAACAGTGTCTTGTTTGACTTTAAGGTACGTTTCGTAGGGTTTATGCCGCGTTTTTGGCTGGTTTACCGATCTCGTACGCTCTCTCTGTGTACCGCGTTCGCGTTATACTGGTATACTCCCTACTGAATAGCTGATTTATAGCGAAATATAGCGATTTACTAGCAAATAAATATACTGTGGTTGAGCAGTTATGGGTTACTATCTTCTATCGAAGTCTGAAGACATCTGAACTCCTGAACTGTGAGCTAGAGCAACACTGTCGCTCGTCAGCACAGAATAATTTATGATGACCCGAGCAATGTTCAACTCTCAAGATAAACAAACAAGAAACCTCTCACGGCCGAGGTTTTGATTCGAGAAATAAAAGGCTTCCAACAATTCTCTTTATAGTTCTTTAATATTAGTGAGCAGACTGAAGTTTTGGGAATGAGTGTAAAGCTTTTAATTAGAGATCCAACAGGCATTTCAGTTAATAATCTTCAATCGAACAAATACGAATATGGTCTCGTAATAGCTCATCATGTTTAGCCAGAACAGCAGATAAAGTTACACAGAGGCACACAAATTGACATAGCTCCATCACAGGATGGACAGGATACAACTTATAATATGGTACAGATATAAACATACATTTGAGACAATCATCTATTAGTACTCGGAACCTGCAGTATAACAGAACAGCAGACTAAATTGTAAACGTGTGTTACATGAATAAGTAGTGTTTAAATTAAAAGGTCAACTACGAGAAAAACAAAAATATTAAATTACATATATCCTAGGGGAGCAGAGAATGAAAGTCGTCGCGCTACCGGCCACTCCTAAAGACTGCTAAATTCAGCTAATAATTCTTCCCTTTGGTTATTACTAAGAGGATTTCAAATGAAAGTGTATTTCTTCTTCAGTATCATGTGGCCCGAGTGAAAGCCCAGATGGGCTCTTGTTACTCGGGCTGCCTGTGGCAGCACCGAGTCTTAAAATGCAAGCGGTAATTTTTTGTTGTTGTTGGGTGCAACACAATGTGACTTTTGACCCATGTCTTAAATTTCAGCACCAATCAGATCGCACTGTGCTGGTCACGCAACAATCGCCAGGTTAATTTATTTACATAATTTAATACAGTAAATCAAGATGGTGGAGGACCAGCGAGGAACTTTCTCTCTAATTTGGAGTCCCATCTCTCAAATGTAAGCAGTTTAATGTTTTATTTAACTTCACTCGTGCGAAAGCCTTCCAACAGGCTCAGGATATTTCAACTGGCGCTATTGTCGAAGCCGAAGGACCGCATTTTTTACCCAGATGGCCAGTGATTTTATATACGACACGTACGACGAAGGGGCCAGGATCCGGAAAGCTAAAATTTGAAGAAATAGATATTGGAATCTATAAGCCATCGGCTCGCTGTGCTGCATTTAAAACATCCGAGGAGAACATCTTATTTTGGGTGAAGGCACTTCAAGACCAATATTATGAGTCTCTTAAAAACTGTCAGAGATTTAAATTTACCGTAAGTTGGATCAGAGAGTATTGAGATCAAGTTATTTCGTTCTAGCGAGGATATTGACCTAGCGGAAACGAAACAAGCTGTCGAAGGATTTTACTTATAACCATCCACGTCTACTTAACAACAGGAATAGTTATGTGCCAAGGCATGGGCAAAGATTGAGTTTCCCAGAGTAGAGAACTTAATGAATGAAGAAACAGAGGTCACGCGCGACATGCTTGAGAACATGTTCAACACTTTATGTTATACTAAGAAAACAAAACAAATTACAGAGCCTGCAAGTTCACAAGTCAATGAAAAACCCCAAGAGCCTGTAGTTTTGGATCAACATATCCTTGAAACTCCAAAAGCAACATACACATGAGTCAAATTCAAACCGGAAGAGACGGAATTCTTTAGATTCTTCACAAGGATTGTTAGCCCGCAATAAGAACTCTCTCGCTGATTTAATGACATTGATTTGTAACATGGAGGCTGACCTAACTGATATGCGTAATGAATTCTTACTCTCGTCACATCAAAACGAAACTCAGTCATTTGGAAGACAAATTAGTGCAGCAAGATAATATATACAAGACCGAAATCAAGATGCTGTCATCACGTATTATTGACCTAGAAGTTGAAAATGGCGAGTTGAAAGCAGATATAATAAAGTTGAGATCCGACTTTCAAACTTAAAAAAAAAAAAAAAAAAAAAAGAAGACAATGAAAGACCAAGGTCTCCAGTGTTCCGAGACTACCCAACCTACTGAAGCTTTAGCAACGAATCAGTTTGTTCAAGAGCCATCTTTCTTACATGACAACCCGATCCCTATTCATCAGAATACATTTTCTATGCTAAATGACGAGAGTTTACAATCACCTGACCGACAACCCACTACTAAAGAAAGGGACCATGAAGTACGGTAGTACGGTTAATTCTCGGGTTCAAAACAATGAGTGTTTAAATTAAAAGGTCAACATACAATAAAAACAAAAATATTAAACTACATATATACTAGGGGAGCAGAGAATGAAAGTCATCGCGCTACCGGCCACTCCTAAAGACTGCTAAATTCAGCTAATTAATAATTCTTCCCTTTGGTTATTACTAAGAGAATTTCAAATGAAAGTGTATTTCATCTTCAATCTCATGTGGCCCGAGTGAAAGCCCAGATGGGCTCTTGTTTATTTAAT
The DNA here is from genome assembly GCA_030867875.1 of Actinernus sp. WN-2022. NCBI lineage: Eukaryota > Metazoa > Cnidaria > Anthozoa > Actiniaria > Actinernidae > Actinernus > Actinernus sp. WN-2022. The sequence goes on along the minus strand of JAOWCC010000577.1, from coordinate 141,969,330 downwards.
GATGTGGCTCGTTTCGAGCGGTACAGGCCGGCTCATCAGTTTACCGTAAAAACAAAGTTAACTTCATGTCGATCGGCAGGACTGTCAGATGACCAATCTGTGTTTGGACGTGACCGCATGTGCGAGTATTAATTAATACGATAGGAATGTAAAAGGTGTTAATTTTCTGTTCTTCCGTTCTCTTAATTTCGTTTTGATCAAACTATTAAGCCGCGGCAATGAGCATATCCTTACGGTCGATTTTGCGTATATTTTGTATTTTGCTGTATGAGATGTCTACAGTCCAAACTACACACAGAAAATAAAGCAGTTGTTATGCTGTTGGCTATTTTTACTGTGAAAACTCAAAGAAACCACCATCCAGCCAATCGGAAAGGATCTTTGAATCGCAAATTTGATAACTTTCCCCACGGTCGATATTCTTCGAAATTAAACCATAGTCATTTTGATCAAAAATAAATTGAAACTTCAAAAAAAATTATGTGAAAATGTATTATTTCGATGGTTTTCTGTTGAATTTATGAGTATCAACCAATGAAATTACGAGAGAGAAGAATAGAAAATTAACACCTTTTTACATTCTTTGCCGTTCAGTGCTATCGTTCTAGGCCTAAATACAAATATCATGATATTTTTTTAGATATTTAGAACCTTCCATGATATTTAGAAAACAATGTGATATTTAGAAAAAAATTTGGGATATTGTCGAGATATTTAGGGATTTTGTTGAGGGTCTAGGCATTTTCAGCGTAGTTTTTGGTGATTGAAACTGGTTAGCTCAATTCAGTGGCAACAGTAATCTGGATCAGCGGTTTCCCACTTAATGTATCCCATGATGCTTAGTGTAGTCAGTACAGAGGTCAGACTCAGAGCAAAATGGCGGATCCACCAATGGTTGTAAGCTTATTTTGTGAAAAATGCGAGTACGATAATAAAAAAAGGTTGTTATATTATAATATTTATTAAAACTGTATTAACATTATCTTTGTTAGTGGGAAATTTAGAAAATTTTGCCCGATATTTAGAAAATTTTGCCTGATATTTAGAACTTTTTACGTGATATTCCGGAATGATATTTAGGCGATTTTAAGTGATATTTGTTTCCAGGCCTATATCGTTCTTAGCCGGGCCACTACTGGAAGGCTTGATTTTGAAGAAAATCGTATGCGAGGAAAGGTCTCAAATCCTTTCAGTTTTCTCCATCGCTACTGGCTGGATGGTGTTTTCTTTACGTTTTCACAGCCGCATACGGTTTACCAGGTTCCCTTATTTTTCGCGTGTAACTTTGATTGTGGACATCTCAGACAGCACTTTAGGCATATTCAAGACAACACGCTGTCTTCTGCTATCCCGGGTCTGCTATAGTTCTTAGGCGAATCATTACTTAAACCATATAGTATCCTATTCTCATCGGTCTCACCCGTACTCATTGAGTTACGGATATCCGGCGGCCGCTCCCAGTCCTTGAATGCAGGAGAAGGAGTCACCCAAGTTCAAGTTCAAGTTTATTTACACTGTTCAGTTACATATATTAAAAGAAAATAGAAACATATAGATAAGATAGAGCTAAGATACAATCATGAGGTAAAATAGGTTGAATTATTGTTCAAGTGTGTGCAGTGATTAAAGTAGCAAAAGCTTTCGAGTTAATCACTGCCTATTGTAAAGTTGTACAAATATAGAAGAAAATTACTACATAAATATAATCCTGTATGATGTAATTATTGTAAATATTATGAAACAAGAACAAAAGACAGTGAAAAAGAAGGAAAAGAGAGAAAATCTGAGGAAAAAAATAGATGTTTGTACAATATACATATATATATATATATATATATATACACACACACTTACCTATATCTATTTATATACTACATATATGTATGTTTATAATAAGTTGGGTGGGAAGGGAAAGGACCGGAAGCAGCCGCCATATGGAGTAGGATGAGGGAAGATGAGAAAAGGATATAGAGGCTGGCGAACTCCGTGCCGAATACGGCCACCTCGCTCAAATGGTGAGGTGATTCTGTAGGTTGTGCCTTTTACTCGTACTTGGGTAAGTCCGCTGAGAATAGTATCCTATTCTCATCGGTCTCACCCGTACTCATCGAGTTACGGATATCCAACGGCCACAGTGATCTTAGAATGCCAACGATAATAACATGGTTATGTAACCTAAACCCCGCGAAGACAACCTAACACTCAAACCGGCCTCCGAGACCCAGAACTGAAAACGGCTAAAAAGGTCGACTTACGCTTGCGACCCTGTTAAGAACCTGCGGTGACAAAACTGTTGGGGTCCCTGAAGGCCAGCATAGACGCATCGTGGCCACTAAGCATAGAACTGAGGAAATCTAGAGATATGTGGGTGTTACCAGCTGCCAACCCCTGGGCTGCGCGTGCGTAAAGGGGTTGCCGTCATGCAGAATCCAGGCGAAAAAACGGCCGGTAACGCGAGTCGGGTCGAACCCCTGCGTTAGTTCCCAGTAATGAAAGAGCGAGCTTGGTTTGAAACGCTTAGATGATCGCTGGGAAAAGAAACAAGCGAGTAAAAAATAGCGCAGCACAGAGGATGACAGCCTTAAACCTCAGTAATCCGAGAGGGAATTAGACTCCCCTTTTAAAGCTGTCACTCTCGAGCGAGAAAATGAAAAAGGCGTGGCGAAAGCAAATGAGGTAACCCCAAAATTGAGGAATGCGGAGTAGTATTATCAAAAAAGGCAGGAGAAACAATATAAGCAGAAACACAGCTGAAACAATGGTAATAAACGGTAATCAACAAATGAATGCCAGGCCAGGGCACAACAGGAACAGCGGGACAACCAGTGAGGATAATTGCAATGGAAAGCAAGATAATACCCAATTAGCGAGAGGTACTTGACCAATGCACAATAATTGAAACTGTTGTTATGAACAAGCCAAATAAACCAAGTGTGTACCACGACGTACGCGGAAAGGGGCAACGAACTGCCAAATGAAGGAACAATGAGTCAAATCGATATACGATCTGCACGGGAAGAGCGTAGTAGAAACATATTTCGCAAAAAGCGCTCACATAACACATGCACTTAAATACAGTATGCCCATAATAGTAATGAGGGAACAAATAGCCCAACACAACCCATGACTAAAACAAAAAGAGTGGAGTAGAAAAACTCTACCGAGACCGCTCATATAACACATGCACTAAAATACAGCATGCCAATATAACAGTAATGAGGGAACAAATAGCTCAACACATATCATGATTTATACGAGAAGAACGGCGTAGAAAACTTTCGCCGAGACCACTCCCATATGAACACATGCATTACAATACAGTATGCCAATAACAGTAATGAGGGAACAAATAGCCCAACACATCTAATGATTGATACGAGAAGAGCGGCTTAGAAACATTTTCGCCGAGACCGCTCACCTAACACATGCATTACAATAAGCATGCCAATAACAGCCATGAGGGAACAAATAGCCAAACGAAACATCCCATGATTTATACGAGAAGAGCGGCTTAGAAACAATTTTCGCCGAGACCGCTCACATAACACATGCATTACAATAAGCATGCCAATAACAGCCATGAGGGAACAAATAGGAAAACACATCCCATGACTTATACGGCGGTGAAGAGCGGCTTAGAAAATTTTTCGCCGAGACCGCTCACATAACACATGCATTAGAATAAGCATGCCAATAACAGCCATGAGGGAACAAATAGCCAAACACATCCCATGACTTTATACACACAAGAAGCCGATAAACGCGAGAACGGCGACAAAATAAAGAAACACGAACGGAAATAGTTTAACACCTGGGTTAGCTTGAGCCGGTGGAGGGTCTTCGGTTTGTACTTGGGAAGCCAAGACGTTCATAAATGGATGCTATGGTGGGTGGAGAACTTGCTTGGCCATAATACCACAAACGAGAGGACTACTAGATGTCGAAGGTTTGGCGACCTCGCTCAAATGGTGAGGTGATTCTGTAGGTTGTGCCTCTTATTCGTACTTGGGTAAGACCGCTGAGAATAGAAGGGAATTGTTAGGAAAACCGGCTAACTTCAAAGGCTGGGGCTAACAAAGGCGCTGGCATTTATGTTGGAAGGGGGTAAGACAAAAGATTGTGCACAGTCATAGTTCATTAGCGTCCCCTGAACGTATTGTGTTTTGTGCACGGTCAGGGTTTCGTAACCATTCCGGCCCTCTATTAACTACATCTAAACTAGATGCATGTGTTAACGATTATCATGTTGAAATGAAGTGACTTCGGAGGTCACCTTACAATCACGTGCTCTTCAATGGCTGATCCTCTATTTACTGCATACTCCATGTTCAATAGGTCAAAGTCCATCAGAAGATGGTCTCTTACTTGATTTTCATTTACATTTATTCTGTTTTACCACTCGAAGGTGGACGGAGAACCTCAACAGGCTTAAAGCCCCTCTATGGAGGTGTCCGAGGGCGTACGATTTATCGTCCTTATCCGAGAAGACGTGAAGGTCTAACCGTTTCCTGTATTATGTAAAGGCAGCACCTTCTACTCAGTTATTTTAAGACCCCAAGTGTTGGTCCGGCCGGGGTTTGAACCCGCGACCTCCTGCTCGACAGACCGGCGCTGCCGGAGCTTATAAACCACTGAGCCAACTGGGAGGAGTTATAAGCTAAAATGCGGCTTTTGCATGTTCAAGCAAAAGCGTTGTCCATTGCTCTTGAGGCGAATCATAACTTAAACCACATCTAAATGCATATGTGTTAACGATTAATTTATCTTGTTGAAATTAAAGTGACTTGGGAGTGCTGTTAGTCACGTTACCATCACGTGCTCTTCGATGTTTTCACGCACACCGGCTGACCCCTATTTACTACTCCAAGTCCATCAGAAGATTTTGTCTAAATATTGATATACTGTTGAAATACTGAACTGAGAAATGGTCATTACTAATACCAATTAAAGGTCTAACATTTGGAATATTTGCATTACTTTTCTTGTAATTTGTTAGAGAAAGCTCTTAATTATTCATCTTATTCGGACCTCAAAACTCAGATTTGAATAAATCTATGTTTGACTGATTTGCATCCATCGACATCTTGCCGTTGAGTAATCCGTATTAAACAGCTCTATGAGCTTTAAAAAGCTTTAGCAGGCAGTAACAAGAGCCTGCGAGAGCTAAAACGAATCCAATATATATATATATCAGTATGGCAGAAACCTCAGGACTTGGTTTTTGGCACCAGTTTTCAAAACCAAGAGAAAACCTCAAGCTGTGAGGAATGTTGATATCCGACGAGGCAGTTTTATAACGCTATATCAATAATATCATGTGCTCGGAGATTTGTCACTGAAACATTGAACGATACCGGCATTGCAATACGATACAGTATATAAGTCGCGACAGTACAGTTGCACAGATATTCCAAGCCTTGCGATTGAATTCCGACTCAAATGGCAGAAAGACGTAGCTCATGCTGCTCATGGAGATTGCCGTGTGTTTGTTGCTCTGACAGTTCTGCGGAATCCAAGCAATCAGTGTCAAATTCACGACTGCTTCTGTCACAAAAAATCTCCTTTGCCAGTGGTCACGTTTTGAACGATCTTGCAGGCGGAGCATGGTTCAGCTATCTGCTAGTTTTCCTCACCAAAGTTGGAGGTCTCTCGAATTCTCACGCTGGATACATACTCTTGACAAGCCAGGTCTTTGAGTCTCTCTGCACTCCGGTAGCTGGGATCCTCTGCGATCGAACAGTCAGCAGATATGGGCGCAGAAAGACCTGGCACATAATGGGGACAATTTGCGTTACGATATCTTTACCGTTTATTTTTACGCGATGTATCGGCTGCGAAGGAAGCCCATCTACTACTAAGCTAATATACTATATCGGATTTGCAATGGTGTTCGGGTTTGGATGGGGAGCAGCTCAAATAGGACACCTAGCGCTCATACCAGAAATATGTCACACAGAAAGCGAGGCCATTGAATTGTGTGCATGGAGGTGGGTACAAGTGTCATTTAGGCCAGTTTCTATGCTATCATTATTTTATGACTTCTCACTTTCATATCATTTTTTTCGTCGGTCTCAGATTTCGCGACAACAGTGAAATACTCCACAACCGGCAATCCCTTTATGTAGGACGACACGAATTTTTACCAAAAATACAATAGAATACAACACAATACAATTCAATACAACAATAGAACGCAACACAATACAATACAATAGAATACAATTTGGTAGCAATTCGTATCGTCCTACATGAAGGGATGGCCCCACAACCTCTCCCCCCCCCCCCAAATAGCAACGAGATTACGTACCCATTTGTGTGCTTTTCTAACCCGTATTATAAGAGATATTTGTGCTAAATCTTTAATGAAAAATTATGTCTGCTTGTGAATTGACCACAACTTCAAGTAACCACAAATACGTACCGTCCTGCACCTCGCGATCGGTGAAATCACATGCAAGCCTTTACGTTGTAACACACCAGTTTTTTGGCTATGACTAATACCTAGCAAATGAAAATCAATGCTGTTTAGAATGCAGTTTTAAAATTCCAAACGCAACAACGTCTACCACATTGGAGATTATTTTTTGTTCAATTGTCTCAATTAGATCTCAATATATTTCGTCGTCATGAATACTGTTTTCTATATGGCTGAATGCTCAGCAGTTCAACCGGGACCGTGTATTAAACAGTATACTAAAGACCTACAGGGCATTCATTAAGGGCCGCCATGTCTAGTGGAGTTTATAAAACAGGCCATGCAAGGACCTGGAGAGCTCAAGCCACAAAACAAGAACCACCTGTGGCTCAGAGAACATTTAATTTCAATTCGTCAAATTTAATATATGTCTCCTTCACAGGCAGCTGCCAGGTAGAAAACCGAAATTGAACCAACTGATGCTATTATTAACTCGCCGATTTTCAAGAGATGGTCAGTTCATTTCAAAATGGCACAACATTAAATGCTATTATTCTTTGATACTTTTAAAACGTGTATATATGGTCAATGTTTATCATTAATATCGATTCTACGTCCAGCTAGTGAATAGTTGAATTGAATAGTAGAATATTTCTCGATTTGATTGTTGCATCCATGAGTTACAGAGGTTCAGATATTTATAATATATCAGTCAAACCAGTGACGTAAAACCAGTATTCATTCATTATACAACAACATGTTGGTATTTGTAAACTTCTATATTCTATTTTAAGCTTATATCAGTGATTTTACCCAATATTTTATCAAAATCAGAAAACAGTTTCATTCACAAGGAAAAGATATGACAGTAAATTCCCGAATTTACGTCAAATTTACGTCACATAATTAGCATAGTTGGAAATAGAAACCTCTCCGCTAACTCACACCGACTTCTGTTGTCTTTCTGCCTTTTGAGCTTGTAAACTAAGCGGCGTGTTTGCAACTCGAACTTGAACTTGAACTTGAACTATCGGGCAACCATGCCTGCTTAAATTGTCTGTCAACAAAATGAATAGACTTTCTCAAAGTCCTTCTTCGTAGCGAGAGGCTCGCCTCGCGCTTCGCGCTCGATTCTAGTGACTCAGTGAGTTCGACTTGGAGCAAGTCTACAAAATGAACTGCAGTACAATATAAGGTACTGAATATTTTTCGAAAAAAAACACAACCAAACCTGAAACTGAAGCGCAGGGCTTCCGTAAAGAAAAAGGCAGAAGGACGAGGTGAGCAACTCAGGGCCGTAGCGCCCTTAGGGGCCGGGGGGGCTCGTGCCCCCCCAAATGTTTTCCAAAAACAAACAAACAAGGTACCTGGCCCCCTCGGAAACCCAGGGGTTAGGTTGCGAAATGACTTTGTGCCCCCCCCCCCCCCCCCCCCAGTTTTTCAGGGCATGCTACGGCCCTGCAACTGGTGAACTAATCTAAACTGAACTAAACTGCGAACTGCGACCGAGCAGTCCCTCCTTTCTCTCCGTTGATCGTGTACATGTACGAACAGATCGAGCTAGCGAACGCGTCCAAAACTTCGGTATGGACGCTCCGCTCGTACACGACCAACGGAGGGAAAAGATTCGGCTGAACTGGAGCAACTTTTGTTTTCTAATTCTTTCATGATGCTAAAAGTCATGATCGGTTTTCTGGCTGGGTACTGAATCCAGCTGTGAACGTGATGACGGCTGACTCTTCAGCACGCACCGCGTTATCTACAGATACTTCATTAGACTCCGAGCTCGAGGTAACAGCTGCGAGCTCGAGGTTTTTATCGGCAGAGTGAGAAGTCTAATTGTTTTAGCATAACAAAGCCACCGTTCTTTCACCTTAGCGATCGAGGAACTGTGAAAAAACTCGCAACGTTCAACGTTCAAATTTATTCTGCACTCTGTACTATCAGTTACAATGACTACAATTACAGTTACATTAACAATACATTTAAATGAAAATAAAGAAATGTACATATTCTATATTGAGATCGTGCGCAGTGACCAAAGTAGCGTAGTTTCCGAGTTGGACACTGCCTACGATTGTAGATACTAGATTCATTTAGGCACAACTGAATATTCATATATACATATTATAATATTTGTTTTTAAATATTCGAACAGAGCAAGCACATTTCAATTCAAAGTCAAATTCCCCCCAGATTTTCGATGAGATGTACTTAAAAGTATGCATTCCGTAGTTTGTTCGTGTTTTTGGTCTACTAAAATTTAGTTTGGCGGCAAATCTTGTATTATAGGAGTGTTTTTTTTGGCAAGTGTAATGTAATTAGAAAAGACGGATGGCATTTGTGTTTTCTCATTGATAATTTTGTAAGTGAATGCTGCAATTCTTAATTTGAAGATATCAAGTTTTAGAAGTCTAAGGATATTAAAATATGGCGTTGCATTTTCTCTGCTATGAGCAAAAAAGATGTTTCGTAAGCATTTATTTTGGTAGGTGCGTATTTTTGATAACTTGGTTGTATATGTGTTACCCCAGCTCATGAGGCCAAAGTTTAAACATGGGTATACGAGTGTACAATACTGAGAGTTGCTTCAATGTATTTAGATCATGGTAATACCGGAGTTTATTTATAATTCCAGTATTTTTAGCGATTTTACTATTTACATGTTTAATTTGTTGCTCCCAGTTAATGTGTTCATCTATATAAATTCCTAAGTATTTTATATAGCTTTTTTGTTCAATATTAGTGATGTTAATTTTAGTTTTTTTTTTCATTGTTGAGCCTATAATCATGAAGTTAGTCTTTTTCATATTAACAGAGAGTTTATTTATTTCACAATAACGGAGAATTGACTTGAACTCTTGATTCATTACAGTTTCTAGGTCGTTTATATTATTACTTGATTATAATACATTGGTATCATCAGCAAATATACGAAAGGAAAGTTTGTTAGAGCAATTTGGCATATCATTTATATATAGTAAAAACAGTAGTGGCCCTAGTGTTGAGTGTGTGGTACTCCACAAGTCATCTGAAGCATAATGGTTTAACGTCATCTATTTTTACATACTGCTGTCGATTATTTAAATAATTGCTAAACCATGACAAGGGTAAGCCCCGAATTCCATATTTCTTTAGTTTAGAAAGCAGAATTTGATGATTAACTGTATCAAACGCTTTAGAGAAGTCTAAGAATAATCCACATGTTAATTGTTTATTGTCAATAGCAGTTTTTAACTGATCCGTTAATTCAAGTATTGCTTGTTCTGTGGAGTACCCTTTTCTAAAACCAAACTGGTGATCAAATAGGATACATTTTTTTCCAAAAATGATATTAACGGATCATATACAAGTCTCTCTAATATTTTTGCAAAAGGTGATGATGTTATCTATAGTTATAAGGATCAGTAACTCTATCACTTTTATAAATTGGAGTAACTGCAGATATTTTCAGTATATCAGGCACAACACCTGTTTTAATAGATTCATTGTAGATATAGGTAAAATGCGTTGAAATTGTTTTATTTATTATTTTAATTAATTTATTAGGAATATCTATAGAGGCCTTATTATCCTTTAAGCCTAGAAAAAGTTCACAGACTTGTTGTTCAGTAGCGGGAGACATAACGAAACTTGAAGTTGGCGAATTATGAATATAGTCAGTCGGATTCTCATTTGAGGGTTTAATTAAGTTAGCGAGACTGGGGCCAACATTAACAAAATGCTGGTTGAATAGACCAGTTCGCGGTAAATTCCGACATTTTGAAAAGGGTGCAAACATGGCGCGAAATACAGTGTTAGTTTGGGAATCGATGGGAATCCGATGCCAAATAAAATCCGTAAAATCGAATTTCTGAAATATTCTTCAGATACAAACTTAAGATACCAGGTAAAAGATTAACATATCGAACTTTGAGGGATATAGCTGTGCTGTGAAGCGTGCAATCGTGTTTTCAGTTTGCCATACATAATGTATTCCCTCAAAGTTCGATATGTTAATCTTTTACCTGGTATCTTAAGTTTGTATCTAATGAATATTTCAGAAATTCAATTTTACGGATTTTATTTGGCATCGGATTCCGATACAAACACTGTATTACCTCGTTTAATTAGTGTTCCAATCAATTTCCAGGTGGTTTTAAAGATATTTTTGCATATCTCAAAATGTTTATAGTAGTACTGTGTTTTACTCTGTTTTTATTCGATTCCGTCAGTTTGTTAGATAATTTCTTATATTTATTTACCTTTTCCATATCATTAGAAAGAACAGGTGTGCGATACATTTTCTGCTTAGTCTTAATTGATTTTAGAATACCGTTGGTTATCGATATCCAGGGTTTAGTTAATTGTTTTAATTTACTTCGTGGCACTACTTTGTATGGAGCATGCTTATTTGTTATTTCATTTATGGCATTAATTACATTTGAAGTTGCTTCATTAAGATCATTATTCTCGTATAATAGCTTGCTCCAGTTTATACCATTTATGTCGTTTAAATAAGCTTCTTGATTGAATATTTTTAATTCCCTGTACAACCTTTTCTCTTTAGTTCTTTTTACAGTAGTATTAATTATGCAGAATACTGGTAGGTGATCAGAAATATCATTCCAGAGGTAGTTTGAGTTATAGGTGTATTTGTATATATGTGATCAGGAGATCAATTAATGTCTTAGTATGATCAGTAACTCATGTTGGTTTTGTTATAATTGGAATAAAGTTATTTGTGTATAGCATATCCAAATATTTTTCTGTCGGTTGATGGTTGACATATTTAAAGAAATCAACATTTATGTCTCCTAGGATATATAGACTTGGTATTTACATTGATTTAAATGTTTAAGCAACTCCTCTAGCTACTGATCGTTAAATAGTTCAAGGTTCGCTTTAGGGTGCCTATATATACAACCAATTATCAGATGATTTTTAGCATTGCCAGGGTCTATTTCAACCCAGCAAGATTCCACAAGATTAAATTCAGATGTAATATCCGATCTGGCTATCGTTATAAAATCATTAGCTATATATATATATATACCAGCTCCACCAGCCGCTGTTGGCGAATCTGTATGGAAAAAATATAGCCTACTATATCGATATTAGTTACTGAATTTTTGTTTAGTCTAGTTTCAGTTACGGCCATCACATCGGTTTTTTTTTAGAGAGTAAATAAAAGGTCATGTAATAGTGTTAGATTCTTAGCCAAGCTTCTCACGTTACAGTGGAAAAAAGAAAGGGCTTTCGGCCCGGCTCTTTCTAGAACAGTATTTATTTTTGTGGCTGAATAATAATCAGAAACTATTGTACTTAACATAAGGTCAGGATCGTTTTCGCAGAAAAAGCATGTCGATCGTTATAGTTCACCACAAAATTTTGGCGCGCGCTCATTAGCTAAAAGCGATCACGCGACGTGATAGTTGTCGTCCGCGAATGCAAAGTGCCCGCTGACAGCGGAAGACAATTTTGTGATGAACAATAACGACAAATAGAGTGTGTTTGTCTCCGAACTATCGGCTGATTAGCCTGAATTTCTATTACACAAAGAGTGTGTCCGTCGAGGAACTATCGGCTGATAGTTTCCCTTGGAAATTTAACATTCTTAAAACTAGCATAAGCCCTAGAACTGCGTTCTCGGGCTTATATTTGTTTTAAGAACATAAAATTTTCGCGGGCAACTATCAGCCGATAGTTCCTCGACTGACACACTCTTTGTGTAATAGACGGCACCTGGCTAGCCAATCAGATGGCGAGTTTGCCAATAGACGGTGGCTGGGTTATGCTAACTACTGATAGTGGCGAGGGGCGAAGCCACAATCATCTGCTAAAATGTTGAGACAGTCGAGAAAAATATGTAATATACGAGAAGAAAAAATGCTGGACACAAAGTTAAAGCAGTTGAGGCTTCCCAACTCCCCCCTCCATTTCAATGTCAATGTCAAAGTCAAATATTTTATTTACCCACGGAAGGGTCTATCAGATGCACTTATTTACAATAAAATACGGCTAACTGTTTTACATAGACGCCGTGCATATATAAAAAGACCTGGAATAATAATTACAAGTGTAAAATAGATAAAATTGCACAAAAATAGTCAATCACTGATGATTACTGAACCCTGATGACAGATTGCCTGTGCGATTTTGCTAGTCGCATCTCCTCAGGTAAACTATTCCATACGGAAGCTCCACTATACCTAAGGCTTTTTTCTAAGTAATTAGTTCTTGGAGCAGGCAAAGCAAGTTTGGCTGACATGTCTCTTAAATTATATTCTGTGGTGTCAGCCAAATGGACAAATTGTGCTCTGAGATATTCAGGACTGAATAAGCCATTTAGGATTTTATACATTGCGACACATTTCAGCTCACTCTGCCTTTCTCTTACGCTCATCCAGTTTAGTTTTAGTAGCAGCTCTTTACTACTGGTGTCATATCGAGATCCAGTTATAATCCGTGCCGCTCTGTTCTGTAATTTTTGAAGTTTGTCCACCAGCTCTTTGTTGGTACTGTCCCAAACCGGAGAACAATAGTCGAAGTGTGGCTGAATTATCGACTGATATATTAATTTTAGAGCATGTTTGGGGACAAAAGGTTTTACTCTCCTAAGCGCACCAATACCAGATGCAATCTTCTTCGTTATGCTGTTCACGTGATCAGCCCACGAAAGATTTTCGTCGATAATGACACCGAGTGATTTACAGCTTACTACCCTCTTGACTTCACAGTTTGCAATATTTATATTAAATTTGTCTTTGACTGTGGCCAGCCTCTGCCTAGATCCTACTAGCATAAACACAGTCTTTGCCACATTCAGACTTAATTTGTTTGCCTTAAGCCACTCATGAATGTTCATTAGATCAGCGTTTATCGTGCTGTTGATTTTACTATAATCGTCTGACGATACAGTAAGATTGGATCGTCAGCATACATTCGTGGAATTGCAAATTCTAAACAGTTTGAGAGGTCATTTACGTATATTAGGAATAGTAAAGGTCCTAAAATACTTCCATGTGGGACGCCGCAATTAAGTGGACGTGGTTTGGAAAGTACTCCGTTAACATAGCATTGCTGAGAACGATGTGATAAATATGACCCAAACCATTTTAACGCTGAAGCCTTAAATCCATACTTCTGAAGTTTTTCAAGAAGAATTTCGTGATTGACGGTATCAAATGCTTTGGCCAGGTCAATATAGACTATTGCATTAATTAGGCCCTGGTTGATGCTAATTAAGGTACCATTCGTTGGTTGCTTCTAGTAAAGCGCTTAGGGTGGAATGGAGAGATCCAAAGCCAGATTGGCATTGACTGAGAATGCTGTTATCATCCAGATATTGAAGTACTTGATCATACATAACTCTTTCACACAACTTTGCGATAATAGGTATGACCGAGATTGGCCTGAAGTTATTAATGTCTGATCTTTTCCCTTTTTTAAAGACGGGTGTAACTTTAGCAAATTTCCATTCATTAGGGAAGATGCCAGTTTCAATTGTTAGATTTATTAGATTTGTGTTGTGAATGAATTGTGAATGAATTCTAGATTGAAAGTGCACCTAACGCAACATTGAAGAGGGGGGAAAAAGCGAGCGGTGTCTCAAATTATTTTGCAGATGATTGCAGCTATCACAGTCGGTAGAAACCAAGAACGAGACGGTGTAATCAGTGTTTTAGCATGATCAAGCCACGGTTCTTTCCAACTGAGCTGTCGAGGGAAAAACCTGTGAAAAACGGTGGAAAATCGGCAATTTTTTATTTGATTGAAATTGTTGTTTGAAATCGCCGTCTATCGATCGATGTACGGTGTCTGCGTAGCCAATGTGGCTTGGTTATGCACGGCCAGACAGACAGACAGACAGATAGACAGATAGATACATGTAGATAGACGCAAGAATAACGGTCACTATTATACTAGCGCCCATTATTGGATCGTTCCTATTAGCCTTTATCTTACAAACAGTCGTGAAAAAAAGTACAGAACTGAAGACATTAAGGGCACGTTGTTTTGGAACATATATTGCGACTATTCCGAAAAAGTAATACACCCAAGAATCAATGTAGTTTACGTTATCAAACAAAAAATATAATTCCCAACTGATGTACAGAAAGTGGCAACTACTGTCTACATTTCGGAGGATGGATATCTGTAGTATCTCTAGATATAATACTACTACTACTACTAATAATAATAATACAATTCTTTATACAGGAAATTCCCGTCACCCTAAGGTGGTTTTCAGGGTGGCCGGACCTGTGATAGAGAATATACTGAACATATACATAAAAAATATATAATTACAAATATATAAAAAAATAAAATTAAAATAAATTACTATATATATAATACATAGGGTAGAAAATCTGTGTAGTATAAAATATAGTAAAAACTGTAACTCGAATCGTTGTTTTAGGATCACCAACACGCAAGACAGACCGCTAAAAGAACTGCGAATAACAATGAAGTGAGCGCCTAAAACTATTGATTGAGTTACTGTTTCGATTTTCTAATAGCAGCAGGAATACCATTCCACTCCTTAAGTAATACGTACGATGGTTACAAATGCAGTGTTAGTGGTATCACTGCCTCCTTTATAATTTGCTGTGCTACTTTGTCATAATAGGTCGGCCATGACATTCCTGTGCGGTATATTTGTGTACGGCGTTACATGGATTCTGTTGGGCCAGAGCAAGGATGAATCTCTCTCGCCTAATGTCTGGAAGCAATTCATGGTAAGTAGGCAAAGAAAACGTAAACCAAACAAATTGTACTGCACTACCCAACACACGCTACGACGTAGCTAGCGTCTAACATGCATGCTCACGTCTTATTACCCGTGGAGTGACAATCACATCTTATTACAAGTGGAGTGACAATCACATCTTATTACACGTGGAGTGGTCAAACCCAGTGATCAGTGGTGTGGAGTGTGAAATTTAAGGTCGGACCCGAGTCGGTATTAAAAATAGAAGCATTCAAAGCATTAGATCGTTAGATAAACCTTGGATAAACTGATTCTGTTTCCAAAACACTTAATTTTTCTTCTGTCACTGATCAAAGGCATAATTGTTGGCACATTTTTAAAGACACCAAGACAAACATTAGTTAACCAGTTAGGTCATGTGATTGACGATTGCAAATTGTTGATCCAATGAGAATGCGTTAGGAAAATACATTTCCCAATGTTAAGCAAAATTCTACTTTAGGAAACCATGTAATAAGTTATGCACGTTTGCTTCAATTCTGGAAAAGTCACACTTTGCTTTGGTAAACACACTACACTTTCGCAAGCTTACTTTTAATCAAATCTTCCTGTCTACTTAGTTGGGCTTAACTGTGCGCCAAACAAGGCGGCACGCGTTCCTATTCCGGCATATTCAAGCTACAGTGGACAACATTTTTTCCCCCATAAAACCTCTTTCATTTATCCACCCTAATTAATTCTACACTTCGTAAGATTATCGGTATCTATCGATCACAACAGCAAGCCAATAACATTTAAATATTTTAATTACAGTCCTGCACGAGTTTGACTAATGGTCGCGGGTCGCGTGTCGCGGGTAAAAAGGTGCGGGTGCGGGTAAAAAGGTGCGGGTGCGGGTAAAAAGGTGCGGGTGCGGGTAAAAAGGTGCGGGTGCGGGTAAAAAGGTGCGGGTGCGAGTAAAGATATGCAATGTATTCGAGAGAGAAAAGAAAACAATTGCGAATTTGAATTTTTTTATGTAGTCGTTCAAATTTAATCTGGTTCATGTTCACACCCTGTCAGTTTGCCATACCGACATCAAACTGTGGGTAAACAGATATATGGTAATCGATTATCAAAAAGCAAAAATAGCGAATTTGCCGGTGCGGGTGAAATTAAAGATGCAAGGTATTCGATTATCAGGGGGAAAGGGAAAGGTGGCTGTCTTTACCTAGCATAGCAGCCCTAAGGCTAAGGCGAATTTGAAATTTCTTATGTAGTCGTTCTATTTTTGGCAATTAAATCTGGTTCATGTTCACACCTTGTCAGTTTGCCATGCCGACATCAAGGCACCGAAGCCAAAAGAATCAACGGTTACTGTTCGACTGTATGAAGTGATTAGCCAGGGACATCGAAACGTTTTCGACTTGTGACATTAAGTCTATATAATGATATTTTCTATTTCTTCTATGAATTGATACTAAAACCCGTGGGACGACTGGTGATTTTTTTAACGGGAGAGCCGGTGTGTAGCTTTTTCAACATGTCTTTTGTTCTAAATACGTGTTAACTGAGCTCACATTTCATTACTTGCATTTTCAAGTCAGCGTACGTGTGTTTGACTCGTAGATTCCGTTACCCGTTTGTTATCGTGATGGCATCAGATGGAGCAAGATTAGTGGGGTTTTCCGCTTATTGTTTCCTTTATTAAGACGGGTAGCTTGCTGGATAGACCCTTGCTCGACTCTTATACCAGTTGCCTGCTGAGGAGGCTATGCTGGATATTTATTTATAGGATTTTCACCCTTTGCCCGTGCATTGCTGTCATTCACAATTTGAACTCATCTAGGTAACTTGTAGTTGTTTCGATCCATCGTTTGGACAAAAGGGACAGTTCATCCGGCATTATTTAGCTTAATAATGTAAATGTAAATACGTTCTTGATAATCTTTAGCTTACCTTTTCCACATTTTACGCAATAACGTGTATTTTTGTCCCTTGCAGAGCCACAACTCGGACAAAACATCGCGATATCACATCACGAGGCGTATAAACCAGAACGAAATCGAGTGTTACTGGTGCATCATGGGACTTTAGATGGTTTCCATGCCTCCCGGCCCGGTCTTCAGATTTTGCCGTGAATCAAATTGATTTTGCCGTGAACAAATTGATTTTGCCGTGAACAAATTGATTTTGCCGTGAACAAATTGATTTTGCCGTGAACAAATTGATTTTGCCGTGAACAAATTGATTTTGCCGTGAACAAATTGATTTTGCCGTGACACTTTTGGGCCACCGTACATATCCCCATAGCACAGATAATGCTTGCAAGTATCTTCTATAGTTGTCGCCTTGTTTAGGGTGGGCTATTTGGTAGGTCATTCTTACCGCGGAGGCCTGGGTCCAGGCCTGGGGCGTTTTGGCTTTCCTCATTCCGCCATCTTGCTTTCTTCTTTTCATGCCAATTCTAAGTCTAGTTTTATCGTGATTTGGTCAAATTTTCGGTAATGATATTTTCCGGGAATATTTAAATGGCTCTTGTGAATGGCTTTGGATGAAATACTCGCTTATTTGGACGATAGATTCGACATACCCGGCGATGGATTCTAACGTGGCATCGAGGGAGTTTGACACATAACAACATCGGGCAGAATCAGGCGACATTACTTAGTCACGTGACACGATCAAGCGCGCTGGATTTAAATTTCTGCTCCAGCGCACATGCCAAATAACAAAGAAAACTGCCTCAAACTGGTCTATGCCCTGAAAATATTGCCAATTTTGGGGTTTAAAAACTGATATCCACAAAAATGTAAACACGGGATTTTAAAGTAGGGATGTTACGCTGCAATTTCCACTAATTTGGGGGTAGATTAAGTGGAATCTGCTGCCATTAAATAAAGGCTGAAGTTTGGGTTATTTCAGGTCGAAAACGTATGGAAAGTGTTCTCATTTGCTATTCAGGACTTATTTTCTCACGAAGTCTAATATCATTAAAAATTGTAAAAACGGGAAAATATTAGTTTTTAACTTATCTGTTATCGAGCGTTCTTTTATCGAAATCCGTTAAATATTTCTGCCATTAAAGTTTAAAAGTATTTCTAGCAGTGAAATTATCCTTAATGCTTGCATATTAATCGACCTTTCAAAACTCCCGGGAGACCGGCAAGCTAACATAAGCTCCGCCTCCTGGGTTAAAATAGAAGAGACCGAAACAAAGGGGCGGCAGTGGAAGCTAATTAGTCAATCGAGTTGGATAATCATATCAGCGGTAGCGCCTGGCTTTTGAATTTGACAAAACTGCAATAACAAATGCCAAGGAACTACATCAAAAAGTGAAGACGCATCAAGATAAACTTTACATTCGCATTTTATTCTCTATATCACTGTTAGCGTTGTAATTAGAATTACAATCTGATATAAAAAGGAAAATATTTTCACCGAACACGGACTTTATTTATTTATTACTCTTTCTACACCAGCGCTCTTTGTCTTACGCGGTTTGTAGCGTAGTGAATCCTACAGAATACAAACTATACTTTCTTCAGGAAAACTCGAAATCATCCCGATTCTTGAAAAATAACAATCCTGGATTCGGTAAGCGTTTACACTAGAAGAAAATACCGGGCACTTGTGAAACGATTTTGACAAGAAATTTCGGCCCGAATTTTGTATTTATCGCGCTGAGTTATAGATTTTTGCTGGCCTTAAAATTTGTTAAAATTCGTTAGAAAGCTCGAGATTACACAAATCCGAGATACAGCGTTAAACACTAGAAAACTATATCGGAATTCACGTTCCCACTTCCAATCCCGGATTCGTTTTTATCGCGCATTCATCGAAAAGTATCCATGGGGTAGGCTTTACAAAGGACCAGCTTCTGATCAGTATTATAGTTAAGCGGCACTTTGCCTTTGGTATAAAACCAACGCGCTTTGTGAAATGACAAAACTACAACGAAAAAAAACAAGTTCAGAAATCAAGAGCGCATCACAAGCGATTAAACAGACGGATTGTTTATGTCTTAAGCTTTAAAACGAGACCTTTCCCACGATCATGTGTGGCCTAGAAGCGAACTGTTCCGAAAATAATTTTCGGCTTTACTGATTGAACTCGAGTTGCGATTCTTTTACTGATATCTAGACTTCTAGTGGTCAGATAAGCTTCAATGATATCTTATTTTAAAGCTACAAAAGTACATAAATCTGTTTCTAAACCTTTAGGTCAGTGATGCGAACTTCTGAATGTGATCGTTATTTTATGTTTAGTAAAGTGCTGTGATCTGAACCAACTCGTATTATGATTTTAAAGCTACAAAATTACAGAACTGTTTCCACACATTTTTATGGTGCGCTCTCAAAGTGAGTGATCATGACTTTTCGTGTTTAATAAAGCGCTTTGGTCAAGAGTTTAAAAAACTTTTATAGCTTGTATGGAGTTTGAAATCTTTCGCTTGGATAGCTCGTGCGAACAATGCCGAAGTTCACTTTTATTTAACTAGTTTCACAAATATGGCACTAAAATAAAGCTTGCTGAATCTGACTTAGGCTTTTCGAATAAGCTCTAAATGCAGACATTATACTCCATTTTAATGTTGACATGAGTCAAACCTCGAACGCAAACGAAATAGGTTTGGAAACTTCGCGCGATAAAACTTATAACCCAAGTAGCCACGGCAAATTGATTTTTCGGTGATCTTTTACTGTAACCGAGTTTACCTATTTACCCAAGGTCTATTGAAATCTCTTAAAGAGCTTTGGGATTTCAGTTAGTCCCATGACAAGATAGATGACAGTGATTGACAGGCCCAAGAGCAAGTATGGGAATGAGGTATTCCCAGAAGGATTCCCTAGCAGCCAATCACAAGCGCTTTGCTGAATATCTAATAAGGCGTATCATAATTATTCATATCTCACGGACGCGAGTAAATGTCGCCTAAAACAATGGGATTCTACCCGATGAAACTGATTTAAAGACCCTGTGTCCGAGCCCATGCATGCTTTGCGCCAATGATATCATTAGTTTGTTTATCAACGGACGGAACAATGCAATATGATGAACTAGACACAGGCAGCCCAAGCTCAAGTTACGAAAATATGAGGGTTTGTATGGGAGCGTAGCGAACTCCGTTTACTAGCCAGAAATACCGTAAAGTATTTCAATAAAATGACTTACCTTGCCACTGTGATGGGACTCCGAAAAAAAAACCCGGCTGAAATCAGCTTAAAACTACCCAACAAGGAGAGAAACACGACAGAAGACATCACAGTGGTAAGGTAAGTCGTTTTATTCAAATACTTTACAGTATTTCTGGCTAGTAAACGGAGCTCGCTACGCTTCCATACAAACCCTTATATTTTCGTAACTTGAGCTTGGGCTGCCTGTGAACTAGAATGCGATGATACCCGAATTAACAGTACAATTTCAAGTATACGTCCGGGATGGAGGGTGAGGTAGAGATTTCCAGAATAATACCTGTATATATATGTTTTCTACTAAACAAATGTAATGTATTATGGAAAATACCACAAATCTACAAACATTAAAATTGTGTAAAATGTTCTTGATAGAAAACCAAAATACCGAATGCCCTAAAAAAATATCGAGCAAGGTCCGATGCCAGAAGAAAACAAATTATTGCAGCACTAGGAGTCCTAAAAAAATATCGAGCAAAAAAAAACCCATCAATTTTCAAATGGTCCGTCCGTAAGAGGATTGTTGTTAGGATCCCTTATATAATTTTTCTTTTTGTTTGCTTGATAGTCCTCTAGGATCGACTCTTGGCAAAACGAATTGATAGCCGTAGTAAACAGATCGTTTTACAGCTTATCCAAATTAGAGACAGTTGTATTAATTTCTACATTTTCTTGTTGGTTTTTTTAATAGGTAATAACATAGTCTCCTCCGCAGGCAACTCTAGTATCCCAGTCGTCCCACGGGTTTTAGAATCAATTCATAGAAGAAATAGAAAATATCATTATATAGACTTAATGTCACAAGTCGAAAACTTTTAGATGTCCCTCGCGAATCACTTCATACAGTCGAACAGTAACCATTGATTCTTTTGGCTTCGGTGCCTTGATGTCGGCATGGCAAACTGACAAGGTGTGAACATGAACCAGATTTAATTGCCAAAAATAGAACGACTACATAAGAAATTTCAAATTCGCCTTAGCCTTAGGGCTGCTATGCTAGGTAAAGACAGCCACCTTTCCCTTTCCCCCTGATAATCGAATACCTTGCATCTTTTCACCCGCACCGGCAAATTCGCTATTTTTGCTTTTTGATAACCGATTACCATATATCTGTTTACCCACAGTTTGATGTCGGTATGGCAAACTGATAGGGTGTGAACATGAACCAGATTTAATTTGAACAACTACATAAAATAAATCAAATTCGCAATTGTTTTCTTTTCTCTCTCGAATACATTGCATATCTTTACCCGCACCTTTTTACACGCACCCGCACCTTTTTACTTGCACCCGCACCTTTTTACCCGCACCCGCACCTTTTTACCCGCACCCGCACCGTCTACCCGCGACACGCGACCCGCGACCATTAGTCAAACTCGTCCTGCACGGCCCAGTTGTTCGAAGCCCGATTAGAGCTAATCCTGGATTAAGTCTTAACCCATGGTTTTGGTTCTCTCGGTAGAAGTTATTTATTTTCAAATCTAGCAAGACACGTAGAAACGTACTTGTTATTTCTCCTCTAGGAATAAGTTTTCAACCTCAATTCTGTAATTATTTTAAAAAAACGTCCCGAACAAACGGCAAATGACAAACGACATTCCCAGCTGTGCGAAATGGATAAACTCACACTGTAATTTAAAAATCGATTCGCAGCATTCGTCTTAAAGTTTTTGACACAAAAACAAATCATTTCACCAGAATTTCAGCTACAACCACAACTGATCCATTTCGGACTGGGAATGTCACTTGTCGTTTGTCTGGGACGAATTTTGAAATAGGTGTATACACTGGTGTATACACTGGTAAGCCTTATGGGCGGAGCTCACAAGCAAATAGCCCGAGATCGAGACCAGATGTAGCTTATAGTTTTAAAACAAAATTTGAGAAAAAAACGATGTCTCGGTCGTGGTCTCGAAACCACGACCTTGTGAACTGGGAACTCTTAAAATGAGAGTGCGCGGTATCGGCTGAGCTATCGCAACAGAAATAGTAGAGGTGGAGTCACAGGAAGCCCAGGCTTAATTTGTGTGTTGATTTGTGTGTTGATGCAACGATGTTAGTTGAACAAGCAAGGGAAGCTGACGGGGCATCTTTTGTTGACCAGATGCCGCGATGAAAGCGAACAATGAGATGTGAAATCTAAAAATAACCCGGTCTGAGAAAACGCTGCATCACGAATATATGACCGATGGACGATCCGGGTGGCCGGGTAGCCGGGGTGGCGCAGCCATATGTGAGTTGAGTTTGTTGGTATCTCGCCCTTGCTTCGAGGGTTTTTCTCCGGCCGGTTCTCCGGTTTTCCTCCCTCCGCAAAAACCAACACGCTAAATTCCAATTCGATCTGTTGATTAGCTGGGACCTGGCTTTGATCAGCCCCCATGGTTGTTTCAGGTCTCGTTAGAAATTCAGAGGTTTTTTTTAGAGAGTAATGGGGCTCCTGACCGGATACAGTAGAGTAAACTACATGTGTACGTTGATATCGTGTACCTCGAAAGCCCTAACGCTACTTTGACCACTGCATGCGCACGATTGATTCATCATATTTTCTCTCACTTATATTTACTTCTTATATTACCTTTCTAATACTCATAAACTGTAATATTTTTCTTTTTGAGCATGTGCAAAATAAATCTGAACTGAACTGAACTGAACGTGTTGTGAAGCTGACGTAACAACAAGAGAAAAGACCTTCAGCTAAATATACTTAGAACATGGTTACACCCATTCGACAATCAGCGTTCCCCATTTCAGCTGTCTAAATCCCATAGTTAAGTATCTGTATAGAGAATACTAATAAGGCTACGAAACAATAGAAAACAATAGCCTTATTAGTATTCTCTATATAGAGAATACTAATTACTCTCCTATTCTAGACCCTGTATATTATTTCGAAATCTTCAGAGTTTCTTGTTTCGTGGATGTGACCAAATTCTAAGACGGTTAGATAATGAACACTCGAGTTCTATGTGATTTAGAGTGCCTCGCATTTTAGATAGAAAACCACTCACACTAGCGCGCTCGTGGTTTTCTATCTAAATGCTCTGCACTCTAAATCACATAGAACTCTCGTGCCATTATCTAACCCTTACAAAATATAAGATTATCACTATTCTCGGATTTCCAGCGGATGATGGGGGAAGAGGGGGATGCATGATAAGCGTCGTTTACGTCCTAGCCATATGCATAATGAAGTACTTAGTATTTGTTTTACTCCACAGTATCTTGGCTTCATAGTGGTCGGGACAGGCACAATTTTTAATGTAATATTCCACGCCTGGACAGAAGAACCGCCATCAGAAGCATTGCTTGAATGGAAAGAAAAACAGAGAATGAAAAAGATGCTGAACGGAGAATCCCCAAAGAACGAAAGCGAAAGCAAAGGTAGACACCGAATTAAACCGAGTAAACAGTGTACACATTATAAACCAATATCTTTTTTTCTTCGCAAAGGAAGTTTAACCCTCGTTTTACTAACTGCAAACTTTAGTTGTTTCAAAGTTGTTTCTGTGGCTACCTTATTATTTTGAACCTTTCATTTGGCAAAGTTGACGTATTGCTTAGTCTAGCTACTCTTATTTTCAGCTCTGCTCAAAGTATCGTGCCAGTCTCCGGACGGATTAAAGAGAGGCGCGGCTCCACCAGTAGCAACGACCATATATGGTGGTAGTGCGGAGGACCTCTTGCTACTGCGCATGCCCGATAAGCCTCGTGATAAAGAACAGACATTTGAGATCATTGATCGTAGTGCTGTTAAGGGCGAGGAAAGGCGATGGAGCCAATGGCTGAAGTATCCAGTCTTCTATAAGGTATTGCTATTATCCATTCTGCCGTGCGTCTATCCTCCTATAGATGCACAGATGAGGGAGAACAAAGAAGTGCGTTTTGGCGGCATCCGTGCATCTATAAGAGGACATACGCACGGCTGAATGGAATCTAATTGTTTTATAAAATAATCGCAAACTAAAAACTATGAAAATAAGCAATCCAAACGAGTTGAGAAATTGGTTGCGCGCTCATGACGCCATCCACGTGTGTGTCCTCTAATAACACACGGCTCTTGACCAATCAGAGCGTGCGTTTCGGACTGATTATTATCAGAAGTCCATAACCTGTATTATAACCGTATAATACAGCATAACCAAGGACGCAAATATCGAGAGACAGCGAGGAAAGCAGGGATATTTCACATTGTATCACCAAACCATGGGAATATATTTGTCTTGGAGGTGGGATCGTAAATAACAGAAGGAGAAAGAACTGGTCGGAAGTTCCAGTTTTTCTCTGAGCTATGCCCGGCCGAGACTTTATAAAGCAGATCCATATTATAAATTGCTTGTTTCCGCTATCATCCGTTTCCTGGGCTGGGAAAGGTTTATGTTAATTTGTGCGCAAGCACAAGAAAAAGGCAAACTTTGTACATGTATACTTAAGCCATAAAGACGTTAAAATATATCAAACATTTCAATTGTTTAAAAAGAGAAACCTGACTGTAGGTGGCATACAATGGTTCCACTAGACCACTACCGTAACAGGGTCCAGTTTAGTCCAGACGCTGGCCACCCCTCCGGCTTCTTGGTTGGGCCTAGGATCAGTTGGACAACGAGAACTAGACACATTCCAACTTACAATTCTTGTATTTAGTTGATCTTGTTGTTTCGACAGATCTAGACAAAAAAAGAGCTTTTAGGTACAAATCGCAGTCCAAATAACAATCTATCTGTTTGTTTGTACTTCCCCAGATAGGACTAGTATACACGTGTAGCCGTCTTGTTGTGAATGTATCACAGTCGTACTTCCCTCTTTACCTCATAGAAACCCTCAAGTTCGAAAAGGTAACTCATCAGTAGTGTTTGTTTATTGATTTTCAAGATTTTCGTGGACCACAATTCAATAAGCTTTAATGCGGGTCTCCCAGGGGGGGGGGGGGGGGGGGAGGGGGGGGGGGGGGGGGGGGGGGTCCTTGTTGCCTTGTTCCCAACGAAAATTACCTTTTGTTGTTTACTTGTTCCCAATTTTTTTTCCAGGGAAACAGTCAATTTTTCCATTAAGAAAAATGGAAATTGTTCTCTTGTTCCCTAAAACCTCTATTTTTTCCAGGGAAACAGTCAATTTTGCCATTAAGAAAAATGGAAATTGTTCCCTTGTTCCCTAAAATCTCTATTCATGTTCCCTGATATATTTTTAGTTTGTTCCCCGGTTCCCAACGGATTTTTTGGCATGTTTCCTTGTTCCCCGAAACCCCTGGGAGACCCTCCGAGTTAATGCTTCATTCATAACTCTCGCCTGTGGCCGGAAAATATTGGCCAATGGGGAACAAACGCTTGCAGTTTCCGTCATGTTTCTTTATGTGACAGATGAGTAGCTATTGTCAGCTACTGTTGTGGATTTTCCCACGGCTGGAACATCCTGCCTCGTTATCATGGATTTGTCATGTACTGTACGATATAGAATTGCCAGACCGTTTAGCCAGAACTG
The DNA here is from genome assembly GCA_030867875.1 of Actinernus sp. WN-2022. Classification (NCBI taxonomy): domain Eukaryota; kingdom Metazoa; phylum Cnidaria; class Anthozoa; order Actiniaria; family Actinernidae; genus Actinernus; species Actinernus sp. WN-2022. The sequence continues at coordinate 141,943,571 of JAOWCC010000577.1, read as the reverse complement.
CAAAAATCGAAAAAATACGGGACCGAGCCGAACGAAACCTTTCGCTGATCTTTGAACTATCTCTGCATTAAAAAGAGTGTAAAATACAAATATAATAATAAACAACGTCTCTATTATTGCTGACCTTACAAGGGGTCTATTTCTTCGGTCGAATTGGAATTTAGGTTGGTTTTTGAATGTAATATTTTGAGTATAAAACGATACTTCCCCAAATGACTTAGTTCATGTTATTATCTGTCACGCAGGAAGCCATCGCGTATCTTCCACTCGTCGTTCTGGTCAGCGGTGTTGTTGCGAGTACAAGCGTGAAATCACTAATAAAGAGACTGGGCAGCCAGGTAAAGCATCTGACCAATCGCCTTCGCTTCAAAACTTATACTTTGTCTGCAACGTAACATGCTAACAATCGGTCATTAGTCATTGTAATACCAAGTTATTACCATTTTGATACAGATTTCCTTTGCCCTGGGTTCTCTGATGGCTCTCGGCGCGTGCATCTGGTTCTTTGTTCAAACAATCGAGGGACGAAACGCTGTTTACGCGACGGCTATACTTATGGGCTGCGGTGGTTCTGTGATGCTGGTGACGTCACTTTCTCTCATTGCAGAGCTGATTGGAGACGATAAAGTGAGATTTCAAAGCATGCATGATCGATTACTTCGTACTTCTATATTTTGTTGTCTAACAGACGAAAATATATGCCTTGTTAATGGTAGAATATTTGTGTACGCAATAATTGCAACGGTTCCGGCCACTTGCGTTTAACCCGAAGCATGCAATTAATGGTATTGATTGTCTTTTTTTGCCGAATAAGAGACAATTACTGTGTATGTCGTCTTACTTTGTCACAGGAATCAGGTGCCTTCGTTTACGGTGTCATCAGTTTTACAGACAAACTGTCCAGCGGTGTCATCATTGCCATTATACAGGAGATGAACCCAAGGACCGGCGACTATAAGTACGAGTTAATTATATGTTAGTATGTTTTATCCTTGAGCGAAATGCTGTTGTTTTTTTCGGATCCGTAAACAACCGGGGTGGGGGGAGGGAGGGGGGGGGGGGGGTGACAGCTCTAAGCTCGGTTTGAGCAGTGACATGTTTTCTCAAAACAAATCAAAATCATTGCACACAGAAGAGGACATTTGGTATTCAGGGGCGGATCCAGGAAATGCAGAAAGAGGGGGCCGCGGCGTAAGCCGAACCTCGCGCCGTATAGGCGTGATTAGCTAGGGGGTGCGGGGCATGTATCCCAGCCAACGAAAGAGGGGGCCGCCCCCTCGCCCCTTCCCCACCTAAGTCCGCCCCCACCTAAATCCGCCCCTGGTATTGGTCATCGCTTTGAAGTAAATGCGATTTTATTTGAGAGAGATAACAACTTTAGGCGCATTACAAGTTTATAATCTGGCTTCCCTGTTGATACCGGAAAGGAAAATTCTCTGCTTTCGTTTGGACTCTCCAAAATCTCTCCAACCGCAGCTCCCGCCATATCAAAGGTCAAACAAGAAAAATAGTACGAAATGGTCTTTCACAGCGATTGGACCCACTCTAAACTCGAGAAACCTCGATGATCTATACATCAAAACACTGAAAATGTATTGTCCTATATGAATTCAGCAGTAAGAAGTCAATTTAGACATGCGCAGTCAAGCTAAACCCAGGAACGCCTGCTTTGACCCGTCGAAATCTTAACGAATCTTAGTAAGAAGACGTTATAAATCATTTTATTTGTTTTAGAAGGCAAAATGACTCCTAAAACCATGTATTTTCGAGTGAAATGTGTTAGCCGATACCGGAAGTCAGTCACCGCGGATATTGATATGTAGGCTTTTGTACGCAATGACTTTGATATGTTCATCCCGAATTTGTTTTACAGTCCCAATTATATTGCGCAATTCCCGAAGAAATAGATTTTCAGTGATTTCCCGGGAATGAAGAAGCCTTTTGCAGAAAGCAATCACGATCACGATCACGATCACGATCACGATCACGATCACGATCACGATCACGATCACGATCACGATCACGATCACGATCTCAATCACATGCCGATATATCATTTCAATAACCAATGAATTGCGCTCGTGATCCAACGGGAAAGGCTTTACTGGACGACAAACAAACTTTAGAAAGATCGACAATCGATCGGAGGTGTGGAAAATAGCATTACGAACAAACTTAGTAATAACACTACCGATCTCGTAAAAGTGCCTCTAAATATATGAATTAAGTTGCCACCCAGTCTTCTCGGATAAGGACGTAAAATCGTAGGACTAGTGGCCCCAATAGCCCACTTCCGCGATATGCTTTACTTGTCACGCACAAAGGTTTCAATACGAGGCCCCGTGCTAAATTAAATGTGCTAAATTAAAGTAAATTTCTCTGTGAAAAGAATAAATTTAATTTAGCATGGGGCCTCGCGTATTGAAACCTTTGTGCGTGACAAGTAAAGCATATCGCGGAATTGGGCTATTAGCTGCAAAGCTAAATACATACTTAATTACTTATATACTTACTTACTTACTTACTTACCCATTACAATCACGTGAGTGCATTCCTGAGAAAGGCCTATTCCCCGAGTCTCCCAATTCCCGATTTTTTTTTTAGATTTCGGGCAAAATTTTGATGTACTCCCAAAATGTAACACGTACTGTTTCACGTGGCGCCATACAGTTTCAGCTTGTTTATTATTTTCCTAAAGCGTTATAATGCGCGTCATACGGAGTTGGTAGCCGATTACAGGCCCAAACTTAAAGTAGAGCACATCTCCTTCCGGCCTTACAATAATATTAAACGCAATAGTTTTTTTTCTGTGAGACTTCGATTGTCCCATAGTTTATACCATGTTTATTATCCAATAGAGTCTTATACAAATTTATGACAGATTACTGTTCTCAGTCTTGTAACGTTTACTGGAAAGACGATATTGTGTCTTTAATGGTACACTACAATAGGGACCTTTAGCAACCAGGACGGCGACGGCAATGGCGACGGCAATGACGACGGGACGTAACAAAGTGTTTTCTCCCGAAATTTGGTGTCTACTATTTCCCTTGTTCGCCTTGAATTGTTATTTACAACCAGATTTTTTCGAAAACTTTGATGAGTATATAGTTCCGTTCACGCCGAACGAAAAATGGATTGATTTAGTTTTTTACGTTCGCGTTCTCTTTAAAACGTATAGTTTGGGTTTTCACGTTGTGTTTTTGCAGAGAACAGTGAAAATGTAGGCGACTGCGTGCATTTTCACGTGCAGTTATTGTATTTTGTAATGAAGGTTATTGTTTTATGCCGTCGTCCTAGACGTTGCCGTCGTGGTTGCTTAAGGGGTTTTTCAGAACTAATTTACACTTTTAGTTAAACAACTTAAAGGGGCTGTGTTACGGTAAGACTTCCGGGCCGGAAATAGCTATTTCCACCGATTTTGATACGCCTCTCGGCCATGTGGGATGCTTAAAATCAAAGCAAATATGCAAAAATGACTAACAAACAGTGTATATAAACAGTCTCCAGGGAAAATATTGAAAATCCTTTCAATCAAGCATTGAGGGAGGGAAGTTTAACTGTTTGTGTCCAATTAACAGCCACTAAACGAGCTAGCGATTACTCGATACATGCGCAGTACCATGACATAGCCCCTTTAACTAATAAGATCTAATTACAATCTAAATTACGACTTGTGACTATAACTAAGGTACTGTACGACTATACGGGCATCTTTATTTACTAGATTTAAAATATTCCTTAAGATACCTTTTGAAGGTCAGCAACGAAGTGACATTCTTGGCTGAACCTGGAAGGTTGTTCCAGAGCAGGTGAAGTTCTGCATTTAGTTAAATCAATGTCATCTGCATGTCTAGATACTCCCGAATGTATTTCGGAGCGCTTCACAAGTAGGTAAGGTTGCGATAAGTTAGGCCCGGTTCAAACGTCGAACTTTTCATGCGCCGAACTCAATTAGATCAAAAGAAGCCGCCTAATGATCTTTTGTTTCAATTGAGTTCGGCGCATGAAAAGTTCGACGTTTGAACCGGGCCTTAGCGTGTCATTAACTGAGCCAAGAGTTTCTTAGCAATCAATATTAATCGCTATTACTTCCCGTTATGCAGGAGTGACTGCCCATCATGTGACCAGTACGTACGTCACGTAATTAGCCTCGCCCCAGGCTCCGCGGCCTTGGTAGCTCTCGTTTCTGTCATACTGTTCTTCGATTCCATCTTCACTTGCAGACGAAAAGGTGATTACTGGTCAGTGGGGCTTGATGTGTGGGGGTGGGGTTGGGGCAATGGTTTGTTATCAGAAGAGATATGGAAAGCACCTCGAAGATGCGTTCCAGTTTTAGCACTCATAAATTGTGCTTGTGGAAATCCGTCAGACTGACTCTAACCGTCTGGGCCCGGTTGTTCGAAGCAAGGATAAATTTATCCGTACGAGAGCGCTAAATCTGTAATTGTAATCTGTACTGTTTATCTTCGTGTTAGCGATTTAACCCGAACAACCGGGCCCTGGTATATATGTTTATGTACTTTTTTTTGCCATTTACCGCATTCTTAGAGAAAAACAACATCAAATGTCTCGATTTTATATTCATTGTTGTACTATATTTGAGTTTCTATGGGGATGGGATGCAGGAAGAACTGGAAATGTTTGAAATCATATAGAGTTCATAGCAGACATCTCACAGAAGGAATCACAAGAAGAATATTGCATGCATTACTCGTAAAACTAAAGTACTTATCTGTACAGTAACGAAAAGTTAAATTTACACCCTGAACACATAAACACTGCCAACGCAGAAACTGATGGAAAAACATCAGTTAAAGTTCTGCACGATTGCTTTAATTAGAGTTTTCTCCTCAGTTTTGGTTGAACCAGAACATCAACAGATACTTCATTGTGACGTCTGAGTATCTTTTTCTCTTTTAGTCCAACAAACTGAGGCTACAACTCAGACAGAGAAAACCGACGCTCGATGCAAAATGAAACGACGGCACCTGGAACATGACGATGAGCTGGACATTGGAAATTCGGATCACAATGGCTCAATTAACAAGGATCGTCCAAGTCTTGCGACCTCTGAACAGTTTGACCAGAGTACTTTAATTACTCGGGAAGGTTTAAATCAGGGAACATGTAAAGAGTCGGAAGAACTGGATCAGAGAGAGATGAAGGACTCCGGAGTGCTGGACTATATTCAGCCTCCAATCGATACGAATCTGTTCGAGACGAGGAACTTCTTAAAACCTCATTCCTGTATGGTAGAAAATTATGCAGCGATGAGGCTCGCGTCGCCTTTTATCCCCTCGCCGCAAATTGAGAGGAGGACCATTGTATGACGTTCCGTTTCCAAACGGAGATATTCCTCTGCATCAGTATAAGTATTCACGCCACCACATCATATTTTTAAAAGAAAGTAGGCTTTTGTTAAAAAAAGATAGGCCTCTGTCAATAGACCAGTCCGCGGTTAATTCCGACATTTCGAAAGGGATGCAAACATGGCGCGAAATACAGTGTTTGTATGGGAATCCGATGCCAAATAGTTTCCGTAATGTCGAATTTCTGAAATATTCACTGTCTGCAAATTTAAGAGCATAATAGGCAGATGACAGAGCATAATCAGAATATCGCGAATAACATGCATATTTGTTTGAACATGCACGGTTGCGCAGTAACGCATAAAATTAATTTAGAGAGATATTTGCATATTACATGTCACCCTCGGCGATTCACGCAAGCTTTCGCAGGAGTCATGTCAAACAAGGTACAGTTGATCTGTGAAACCAGGAGCCCATTGTGAAACGTAATAGTAGTAAATGTTTACATTGTTCTATGCCTCGCTGGTTAGCTCAGTTGGTAGAGCACGGTCTAGAGTGCGTGAGCTCGGGGGTTGAGTGCGTGAGGTCAGGGGTTCGAATCCTGGTCGCGTCCTTGCTGGGCCGGCGGGCGACGGGTCACAGGTCAGGTTGTTAATTCTAAGATAGATCCTAACCCTAACCACAAACCCAACCCTAACCATCGGACGAGTTCACAGCTAAACGACGGGTTCTCACCTACCTAGAGCTAGGGTTCCCAGGTAAACAAGAAGTGACAGACCTGACCTGTAACCAGACCTGTACTTTACACCCGCCGTTGCCGGGTTGGCCTTGTCTCCTTCCTCTTCTAATCTATACGAGAGGGACGTGAAAGAACCTGTTGCGTTATTTCGAGAAAGAGTAGGGGATTGTCTCCCGACAAAACAGCCAGGTATTCTGAGGTACTAACCACACGAATCACAGCACTTTCTCAGTGTACGCATGTCCTGAAATTGTTAAAGCAAAAGTACACTTAAGTTCAGGTGTATTTAGACTCGTTCTATGAATGATTTGGGATTTAAAATGGTAACGTTAGGTTTTTCTAAATTTGGGGGTTTGGTTTTAGGTTTGTATGAAAATTTGACAAAATGAATTATTAATATGCTTACACTGAGAACGCAATCTTCTCCGAGATGATTGTAAACTGGACGGCAGCACATTGCGCCACAATAGCAATCCGTATTACAAAATAACCATATGTAGGCATTTGAATATACTCAAATAGAATTTACGCTACGCTTACGAATACCTTTACTGAGCTCAGTGCATCATAAAATAAGCGAGCAATATCTTGTGACGGTTATTGCGTTAGACGAAGGAGAACGCAATCCTAATCTTGCAGTGGGTTCCCTGTGGTCATGTGCGGGGTACCTGTGCCTTCACATGCATTTTAATTAATTCATTTTATGCTGATTGGGAGGAACTGGTAACTACCAGTTTGTCCGCTGGCCGAAAAAAAGCGCGGGCTCAAGCGAACACGGCCTGTTTTGTCGGCGTGCAATCGTGGAGTACCAATGTAGTGCACCAGTTCATGACCAGACTTTGATGAATGGTGCCGTTGACTGTCAGAGAATGCATGCTGATAACATTCAGACAGTAGACCCTGAAGATCAGGTTAATATTTATAATACTATTTGTAAAGGTTCTGAAAAGGGTCATTTCCTACCGAATTTTCTCAATTTTGAGAGAGCCAGAACTGTAAACAAAACAGTGAATCGCAAGAGACCCATCTTCTTTTCAAGGTGTCAAAATATGTATCCAGACAAGCTCATCATCACATTATGATGCAGAGACAGGACACTAAGTTTCATTTGTAAACAAGAATTGTTGATTTCATTACACAAGAATCGTTGCTTTCAGATATTAGATCGTTCATCTCCTGTCAAGCTGCCTTTTTCATAATATGTACCTAGAGACAAATCGCAATCAATTATGATACAGCCGAGACTGAAGAATTGTTGATTTCAGAAACAAGTTGATAATTAAATGGTTGTACAACGTTTTCTGCGTCGTGCTTACATTAAAAAGGTCTATAAAAATACACACACAGAGCGTGTTATCTCGCAAATTTTAACACTCTAGTGAAGAGTAAAAAGGTTGTTTTTGGTGGACCCCTGAAATAACTAGCCAATTTGCGAGTTTGCATTTTCTCAAGCCACACGTCTAATCAAGAATTGAACCAATACAAATTACACAGCAATTAAAACAGACCTTCTTTCAACATTTGAAAGGCTTTATCCCACTATTTGCTAGACTTAAAGCTCACAACAAAATTATGATTCAAATTGCACATGGCCACAAGTGAAACTGGCTACATTTACGCCTGAATGAATTCTTATTTGATCGAATAAGCGCCCTCTCTCTAATAAGTGCCCCCCTCGATTAAGCGCCCCCTTGAACACAATTTTTTTGGCTTACAGAGAATATTCTATGTTCTAGGCTTGTTTGAAATGGTGAAAATTTGACCTTTCCTGACCCATGACCGCGTAAGAAAAAGCCTGGGTCGATTCTGGATCTTAAGTCACCTCATTAATGCATTATTCTCCATGGCGCCTTTCTATCACAACAACATTGCTAAAAAAGAATTTATACGGTCTGAGAGTTGTTAGTAAAGAAAACTTATTGCAAAGTCGAATGAATTAGATGACGTAAGATCCAGAATCGACACTGGCTTTTTCTTACGCGGTCATGGATCAGGAAAGGTCAAATTTTCACCATTTCAAACAAGCCTAGAACATAAAGCATTCTTTGCAAGCCAAAAATTTCTTCGCAGAAGTACTCAAAACCTTTCAAAGATTCATATGTATAAAAATCACAAAAGGGGTTAGGTGCACTTTAAAGATAAGGAGGGAAACAGCGAAGAGAGAGGAAAACGTGGTTCAATACTAGGTATTACAATCTCCCTTTCATGCGAAATTTATTGACAGTCTACGATATTTCACTGATTAAAACGTTAATTGGATTTATTCGTAAACCAATCAGTTAAAATCTCGTCGTTATTTCTCGCAGGGCCTCTTTCTACCGTTACACGTTTCATATGTAGATACGTGTCGCTTTTGACAGGCGTGATATTACGCGGGTTTCGTTCATCAATGTTAACCAATCGTGAGAAGACTTTTATCGTGACAATTTAATTAATTAGAAAATTATTAGTACAGATTCTGTATTGAAGCTTTCCGACGGAACAAGTGAAGTTGGAAAGCGTATTCATAACGGCTTAAGAGTAGGAATATCGTAGGTGTCGGGTTTTTGTTTATTCTTGGCATGTCAGAGGTCAGCATGCAACGGTGTATGTATATAACAGGTTACTGAGAGATCCAATCAGCGGAATTAGTTTTAAGGTCTTAACCCCCGAGACCATGTGTTACTGCATTCGATCGGGGAATATGTTTCCCAGAGGTTTTTTCCCTAAAGGTTTTATCTCTGGGTTTTTCGTATCGGGCGGAGCACAAATTAGCATGATATTTATTTAGACACCTTACTATAGTCTGTTTTAAAAAACCAAGTGTAAAACTGTAACACATGAACTAGAACTCTTTGCGGTCACACCGCCGCGCCTAGTGTAAACTGATCATTGTGATACACGTTAAGTGTACAAAGCTATTATAATATTGTGAAGTGTAAATCTTTGCGGTCACACCGCCGCGCCTAGTGTAAACTGATCATTGTGATACACGTTAAGTGTACAAAGCTATTATAATATTGTGAAGTGTAAATCTTTGCGGTCACACCGCCGCGCCTAGTGTAAACTGATCATTGTGATACACGTTAAGTGTACAAAGCTATTATAATATTGTGAAGTGTAAATCTTTGCGGTCACACCGCCGCGCCTAGTGTAAACTGATCATTGTGATACACGTTAAGTGTACAAAGCTATTATAATATTGTGAAGTGTAACTCTTTGCGGTCACACCGCCGCGCCTAGTGTAAACTGATCATTGTGATACACGTTAAGTGTACAAAGCTATTATAATATTGTGAACTATAACTCTTTGCGGTCACACCGCCGCGCCTAGTGTAAACTGATCATTGTGATACACGTTAAGTGTACAAAGCTATTATAATATTGTGAAGTGTAAATCTTTGCGGTCACACCGCCGCGCCTAGTGTAAACTGATCATTGTGATACACGTTAAGTGTACAAAGCTATTATAATATTGTGAAGTGTAAATCTTTGCGGTCACACCGCCGCGCCTAGTGTAAACTGATCATTGTGATACACGTTAAGTGTACAAAGCTATTATAATATTGTGAAGTGTAAATCTTTGCGGTCACACCGCCGCGCCTAGTGTAAACTGATCATTGTGATACACGTTAAGTGTACAAAGCTATTATAATATTGTGAAGTGTAACTCTTTGCGGTCACACCGCCGCGCCTAGTGTAAACTGATCATTGTGATACACGTTAAGTGTACAAAGCTATTATAATATTGTGAAGTGTAAATCTTTGCGGTCACACCGCCGCGCCTAGTGTAAACTGATCATTGTGATACACGTTAAGTGTACAAAGCTATTATAATATTGTGAAGTGTAAATCTTTGCGGTCACACCGCCGCGCCTAGTGTAAACTGATCATTGTGATACACGTTAAGTGTACAAAGCTATTATAATATTGTGAAGTGTAACTCTTTGCGGTCACACCGCCGCGCCTAGTGTAAACTGATCATTGTGATACACGTTAAGTGTACAAAGCTATTATAATATTGTGAAGTGTAAATCTTTGCGGTCACACCGCCGCGCCTAGTGTAAACTGATCATTGTGATACACGTTAAGTGTACAAAGCTATTATAATATTGTGAAGTGTAAATCTTTGCGGTCACACCGCCGCGCCTAGTGTAAACTGATCATTGTGATACACGTTAAGTGTACAAAGCTATTATAATATTGTGAAGTGTAACTCTTTGCGGTCACACCGCCGCGCCTAGTGTAAACTGATCATTGTGATACACGTTAAGTGTACAAAGCTATTATAATATTGTGAACTATAACTCTTTGCGGTCACACCGCCGCGCCTAGTGTAAACTGATCATTGTGATACACGTTAAGTGTACAAAGCTATTATAATATTGTGAAGTGTAAATCTTTGCGGTCACACCGCCGCGCCTAGTGTAAACTGATCATTGTGATACACGTTAAGTGTACAAAGCTATTATAATATTGTGAAGTGTAAATCTTTGCGGTCACACCGCCGCGCCTAGTGTAAACTGATCATTGTGATACACGTTAAGTGTACAAAGCTATTATAATATTGTGAAGTGTAAATCTTTGCGGTCACACCGCCGCGCCTAGTGTAAACTGATCATTGTGATACACGTTAAGTGTACAAAGCTATTATAATATTGTGAAGTGTAACTCTTTGCGGTCACACCGCCGCGCCTAGTGTAAACTGATCATTGTGATACACGTTAAGTGTACAAAGCTATTATAATATTGTGAAGTGTAACTCTTTGCGGTCACACCGCCGCGCCTAGTGTAAACTGATCATTGTGATACACGTTAAGTGTACAAAGCTATTATAATATTGTGAAGTGTAACTCTTTGCGGTCACACCGCCGCGCCTAGTGTAAACTGATCATTGTGATACACGTTAAGTGTACAAAGCTATTATAATATTGTGAAGTGTAACTCTTTGCGGTCACACCGCCGCGCCTAGTGTAAACTGATCATTGTGATACACGTTAAGTGTACAAAGCTATTATAATATTGTGAAGTGTAACTCTTTGCGGTCACACCGCCGCGCCTAGTGTAAACTGATCATTGTGATACACGTTAAGTGTACAAAGCTATTATAATATTGTGAAGTGTAACTCTTTGCGGTCACACCGCCGCGCCTAGTGTAAACTGATCATTGTGATACACGTTAAGTGTACAAAGCTATTATAATATTGTGAAGTGTAACTCTTTGCGGTCACACCGCCGCGCCTAGTGTAAACTGATCATTGTGATACACGTTAAGTGTACAAAGCTATTATAATATTGTGAAGTGTAACTCTTTGCGGTCACACCGCCGCGCCTAGTGTAAACTGATCATTGTGATACACGTTAAGTGTACAAAGCTATTATAATATTGTGAAGTGTAACTCTTTGCGGTCACACCGCCGCGCCTAGTGTAAACTGATCATTGTGATACACGTTAAGTGTACAAAGCTATTATAATATTGTGAAGTGTAACTCTTTGCGGTCACACCGCCGCGCCTAGTGTAAACTGATCATTGTGATACACGTTAAGTGTACAAAGCTATTATAATATTGTGAAGTGTAACTCTTTGCGGTCACACCGCCGCGCCTAGTGTAAACTGATCATTGTGATACACGTTAAGTGTACAAAGCTATTATAATATTGTGAAGTGTAACTCTTTGCGGTCACACCGCCGCGCCTAGTGTAAACTGATCATTGTGATACACGTTAAGTGTACAAAGCTATTATAATATTGTGAAGTGTAACTCTTTGCGGTCACACCGCCGCGCCTAGTGTAAACTGATCATTGTGATACACGTTAAGTGTACAAAGCTATTATAATATTGTGAAGTGTAAATCTTTGCGGTCACACCGCCGCGCCTAGTGTAAACTGATCATTGTGATACACGTTAAGTGTACAAAGCTATTATAATATTGTGAAGTGTAAATCTTTGCGGTCACACCGCCGCGCCTAGTGTAAACTGATCATTGTGATACACGTTAAGTGTACAAAGCTATTATAATATTGTGAAGTGTAAATCTTTGCGGTCACACCGCCGCGCCTAGTGTAAACTGATCATTGTGATACACGTTAAGTGTACAAAGCTATTATAATATTGTGAAGTGTAAATCTTTGCGGTCACACCGCCGCGCCTAGTGTAAACTGATCATTGTGATACACGTTAAGTGTACAAAGCTATTATAATATTGTGAAGTGTAAATCTTTGCGGTCACACCGCCGCGCCTAGTGTAAACTGATCATTGTGATACACGTTAAGTGTACAAAGCTATTATAATATTGTGAAGTGTAAATCTTTGCGGTCACACCGCCGCGCCTAGTGTAAACTGATCATTGTGATACACGTTAAGTGTACAAAGCTATTATAATATTGTGAAGTGTAAATCTTTGCGGTCACACCGCCGCGCCTAGTGTAAACTGATCATTGTGATACACGTTAAGTGTACAAAGCTATTATAATATTGTGAAGTGTAAATCTTTGCGGTCACACCGCCGCGCCTAGTGTAAACTGATCATTGTGATACACGTTAAGTGTACAAAGCTATTATAATATTGTGAAGTGTAAATCTTTGCGGTTCACACCGCCGCGCCTAGTGTAAACTGATCATTGTGATACACGTTAAGTGTACAAAGCTATTATAATATTGTGAAGTGTAAATCTTTGCGGTCACACCGCCGCGCCTAGTGTAAACTGATCATTGTGATACACGTTAAGTGTACAAAGCTATTATAATATTGTGAAGTGTAAATCTTTGCGGTCACACCGCCGCGCCTAGTGTAAACTGATCATTGTGATACACGTTAAGTGTACAAAGCTATTATAATATTGTGAAGTGTAAATCTTTGCGGTCACACCGCCGCGCCTAGTGTAAACTGATCATTGTGATACACGTTAAGTGTACAAAGCTATTATAATATTGTGAAGTGTAAATCTTTGCGGTCACACCGCCGCGCCTAGTGTAAACTGATCATTGTGATACACGTTAAGTGTACAAAGCTATTATAATATTGTGAAGTGTAAATCTTTGCGGTCACACCGCCGCGCCTAGTGTAAACTGATCATTGTGATACACGTTAAGTGTACAAAGCTATTATAATATTGTGAAGTGTAAATCTTTGCGGTCACACCGCCGCGCCTAGTGTAAACTGATCATTGTGATACACGTTAAGTGTACAAAGCTATTATAATATTGTGAAGTGTAAATCTTTGCGGTCACACCGCCGCGCCTAGTGTAAACTGATCATTGTGATACACGTTAAGTGTACAAAGCTATTATAATATTGTGAAGTGTAAATCTTTGCGGTCACACCGCCGCGCCTAGTGTAAACTGATCATTGTGATACACGTTAAGTGTACAAAGCTATTATAATATTGTGAAGTGTAAATCTTTGCGGTCACACCGCCGCGCCTAGTGTAAACTGATCATTGTGATACACGTTAAGTGTACAAAGCTATTATAATATTGTGAAGTGTAAATCTTTGCGGTCACACCGCCGCGCCTAGTGTAAACTGATCATTGTGATACACGTTAAGTGTACAAAGCTATTATAATATTGTGAAGTGTAAATCTTTGCGGTCACACCGCCGCGCCTAGTGTAAACTGATCATTGTGATACACGTTAAGTGTACAAAGCTATTATAATATTGTGAAGTGTAAATCTTTGCGGTCACACCGCCGCGCCTAGTGTAAACTGATCATTGTGATACACGTTAAGTGTACAAAGCTATTATAATATTGTGAAGTGTAAATCTTTGCGGTCACACCGCCGCGCCTAGTGTAAACTGATCATTGTGATACACGTTAAGTGTACAAAGCTATTATAATATTGTGAAGTGTAAATCTTTGCGGTCACACCGCCGCGCCTAGTGTAAACTGATCATTGTGATACACGTTAAGTGTACAAAGCTATTATAATATTGTGAAGTGTAAATCTTTGCGGTCACACCGCCGCGCCTAGTGTAAACTGATCATTGTGATACACGTTAAGTGTACAAAGCTATTATAATATTGTGAAGTGTAAATCTTTGCGGTCACACCGCCGCGCCTAGTGTAAACTGATCATTGTGATACACGTTAAGTGTACAAAGCTATTATAATATTGTGAAGTGTAAATCTTTGCGGTTACACCGCCGCGCCTAGTGTAAACTGATCATTGTGATACACGTTAAGTGTACAAAGCTATTATAATATTGTGAAGTGTAAATCTTTGCGGTTACACCGCCGCGCCTAGTGTAAACTGATCATTGTGATACACGTTAAGTGTACAAAGCTATTATAATATTGTGAAGTGTAAATCTTTGCGGTTACACCGCCGCGCCTAGTGTAAACTGATCATTGTGATACACGTTAAGTGTACAAAGCTATTATAATATTGTGAAGTGTAAATCTTTGCGGTTACACCGCCGCGCCTAGTGTAAACTGATCATTGTGATACACGTTAAGTGTACAAAGCTATTATAATATTGTGAAGTGTAAATCTTTGCGGTCACACCGCCGCGCCTAGTGTAAACTGATCATTGTGATACACGTTAAGTGTACAAAGCTATTATAATATTGTGAAGTGTAAATCTTTGCGGTTACACCGCCGCGCCTAGTGTAAACTGATCATTGTGATACACGTTAAGTGTACAAAGCTATTATAATATTGTGAAGTGTAAATCTTTGCGGTCACACCGCCGCGCCTAGTGTAAACTGATCATTGTGATACACGTTAAGTGTACAAAGCTATTATAATATTGTGAAGTGTAACTCTTTGCGGTCACACCGCCGCGCCTAGTGTAAACTGATCATTGTGATACACGTTAAGTGTACAAAGCTATTATAATATTGTGAAGTGTAAATCTTTCTGAATTACGTGAATTGTATATAGTTATTATAACATATGAAGTGTTAAGTCATTGTAACACACGTGAAGTGTAAGCTGTAATAACGCATGAAGTGTAGGCCATTGACACACGTGAACTGTAGGTCATTGTGACACACGTGAAGTGTAAGCAGTTATGACACGTGAAGTGTAAGTGATGTGACACACGGACACACGTGAAGTGTAAGCTGTAATAACGCATGAAAGGTAGGTCATCGACACACGTGAAGTGAAGGTCACTCTGAAACGTGTAGTGTAAATCATTACGACACATGTGAAGTGTTAGTCATTGTGACACAAATGAAGTGTAAGCTGATTACACGTGAAGTGTAACCTGTTATAATTATAGACTAGATGTAAGTGGGAACTCTTCCGTGGACATGATTCTTAGTTATAGTACGTTTGTTGGTAAATTATGTTGTAATAAATCAGATATTGTTGCACGCCACGGCGACAGTACAATAACACACTCCATACAGTTGTATTGTTCTCTATGCGGTAGAGTTATGAACTAGATTTTTCTTGCGCGCCGTCTGATTGGAGTGGCGTGATCAGTCAAATGGCGCTTTGAACCAGAGGCTTTCCCGGCGTTTGTTACTAGGTAGTGTCCACTCCTTCGCGGCCTTTAACAACAACGGAGACTCCTGGGTAAAGCCTCAAGAACCCAGAGTGATGTAACCATGTATCCAAGCTGCCATGTAATGTTGTTTAATATTGAACAAGCTATAAATTACCGGGTGAACGTATGACGTCACAACCATATTTTTTTTTTCTATTTCACGTTTTTGTCCTACATAAAAATCCGGTATTTTAATACTGGTTAGCGTTGAACTGTTAGTGTTGAACTGTACAACATCGAGAGCGTGATTATAGACAGCTGAAGAAATCCAAATGTACCTAGTCAATTGTCACATGTGCAGCCCTTTATCCGACTATGGGTATTTTAGCACCAATATCAAGAAAACTGTACGTGGTCACACTGGCAGGTCTTTAGTATTAATACTGTGCAGACTGCTGAAATAATTCATCTTTATTTCTCCCCCAACAGCTTTCACGTTTTTCTTTTTCATTCTTCCTCAATTTTCATCTAAATTTTGAAAAGATATAAAACTGAGATGTGGTTAGGAGCTTCCATTTGCTCCAGTACTTGTTGCTCAGATAAATGGAAGTCCCTTCTTAGATACCAATTCTGTGATACTTCCACATATTCTGGTATTCTTATTGGAATGTTCAGTGGAACTTCTCATAAAGCAGAAAAGCCCGTTTAAAGGATGATTCGAGAGAAGCTCAATTATGTTGCCATACCAATATTCTCTCTTTCTTTAGGGCTAACCGTGCATTTTGGGAAAATCTACAACCATCATCTGGACGGCCGTGCTGCTCTTCTTCGTTTAATCAATTAACAGGACAATGGGGGAACTAAACAAAACTTAGGGAGCATTCGTTTGGGAGAGATTCATGTTGTGCCATTAAAACAATGTTAGTCGTATTATTAAACAAGCAAACAACTGCTTTTTTCGGGGTATTCTGATTTTGGAATAGTCGTAATAAGTCCCAAAAGAACGCGCCCTAATACTCTTGGAAATTAAAATCTCTCACTACACAATCACTGAATTGGTTGATAATTGGGTAAACGCATGTTGCATAGGTATCAATCAGTCCCTAACCGATGCTAGAATATAATGCCTGGTCTATTTTAACCCTTTCGCAGTCTTGCACTGAATTATAGTGACGTCAGCATGTGGCAGAACATGAATTTAAGTATAGAACACACTATTGATACTTAACAGTCAAAAGTTCGTTTTAGCGACCAGTTGCCTATGAATTAACTGACACGGAACCAAACCGTAAATTGTGACCGTGAACAGTCGATCGAATCAATTTTTTTTACATGTGGTTCTTTGCCGTGAAAGCAATAATAGAGGGGAATTGGTTAGGAAACCCAGCAAACTTCAAAGGCGCTGCGATGTCAACTGTCAACCCCCAAATGAGAAACAAAAATAACTACTCAGATATGGCAAATTAATTTAGTACTTCCACCTTTGAAGGAAAATACCAGAACACAATAACTGAGAATTCCAGTCCATGTTTATATTTCCTAAAAATACTTTAGATAACCGAGTCACATAGAACAGACTGCAGTAGCAAAGTAAGATCTGTACGTCCTATAACTGACTGACCTAAGTGGGTTATGGCTGTGTTAACTGATTAAAATATATTGACATAAGTTTCTACGTGTTCCTGCATTGGTTTAGTCGGAATCGTCTGTCTTCTTTTTCTTCTTCTTCTTCTTTTTCTTCTCTTCATTCTCTTGACTCTAATGTGTCATAAATAAATAGTTAAGAATGAATCTGTGAAAGCGAAGCTACTTCCCCCTAAAACATGACCCAGTATGATCTAAATAGCGGATATATTACAGTGGCGTCTACGAATAGCAGTTTCAGCGGTATTGACCAAACGCCTCACTTCGATGTAATGAAGCGCTATTCAAACTGTGTATCTACATTAGTCGTGCTTGTTTAAGAGGTGTTGGTGTCACACAAGAATGGCACTTCATTACATCGAAGTGAGGCGTTCGGGTCAACTGCTATTCGTAGACGCCACTGTAAGATCAGCTATTGGGTAGCAATACAGTTAGCCGATTCTCTCTATTACAATACAGAATCTACACAAATCAATGTCACTGGACAAAATAGCACAAAACCATGACAAATAATGGTAACATCACAACATCTTGCTTGCATAACTTTACACGCTTAAAATTAAAAACAATTCTAAAATGAATGGTAACCCAGCTCAACGTACTCTACTCACCTGTACTACCGATGTCTCGGCTTCTTCTTCGTCTTCAGTTTTACGTTTTTCCTTCTTCTTTTTCTTGTCTTTTTTGTGCTTTTTAGCTGTCTCGTCTATAATAAAACATCGACAGAATTACGATAAAATGTATTAATAAAATTTGCAACTGTTGTCAAAAGTGTAGTATCTACCCAAGAAACAATCCAAGGATAATCAGATTTCATCACACAAATTTAATATCACACATGTATCAGTATCAGTACACAGTCCTACATATCTTTTCCGTTTCGAAGTCTCATTTGGATACTGTTCCAAGTTTCTTTGCATTCTATTAATACATGCTTTAATCGACATTGAAACCCTTGGACAGGAGTTTTCCTCCAGATAATGGTGATTAAAGCCCAGCTTTCACGACAAGCATTCAGTTTAGGCACGGCACTCCAAACTTGGACATGGCACTCCAAACTTGGACATGGCACTCCAAACTTGGACATGGCACTCCAAACTTGAACATGGCACTCCAAACTTGGACATGGCACTCCAAACTTGGACATGGCACTCCAAACTTGGACATGGCACTCCAAACTTGGACATGGCACTCCAAACTTGGACATGGCACTCCAAACTTGGACATGGCACTCCAAACTTGGACATGGCACTCCAAACTTGGACATGGCTCTCCAAACAGGCAGGCCAAGGCTACCTTTTCACATGGTCTCAGCACCCCTAGATTTCTATTTGCATGACAAATATGGGTGTCGTGGCAAAAAATATAGCGATACTTCGTGTTGATAAACATTACAATCGTTATGCTAATGCACCAATCATGATTTCAAAGGCCGCTTTGTGTCAGGAACCAATGGATCTCTGGTTGGACATTAATGACGCAGCTGTAAGTATCGCTATTATAAAAATAATAATATTAATAATAATAATAGACTTTATTATCCACAGAAATCTTTCAGTTTACACTGATTTCCAAAGATGCTGTGCAACTAATAATAGCAATAATAATATAAAATTTACTAGATACTAATTATAATATGTATGCCATAAATAATACTAATAATAACCTTATAATATCTCTGCATCAACGTACATAGAACAATCATGAGTAATGTCTCCAGTAGATTGACTTAAACTCCTTCACACTGCGAGCAGATTTAACCTCAGGATGAAGACTGTTGAACAGCATAGCCGCGGAATGGGCAAACGACCTTTGGCCAGATTTAGATGTAATTTTACTAATATGGATATTGTCTCTCCCCCTAGTATTATAATTATGTACTGATGAGTTTCGCTATTGACACGTACCAAAATTTAGGAGTGCTGTGCCCAAAATACTTGTCATGTAAATCAGACTTAAGAAATTGTGACGGCAATGTCGATGGCAAAAAGGTCGGTACACACGAAGGGTCAAGTCCCCGGGACTTGTCTCTTCAAATCAAACTCCCGGGGACAAAATGTGATTGTCCCCTCATATGAACTGTTCATGCAACATGTCCCTGGGACAAAATGAAAATAAACCAATTGTAAAGTGTCATTTCACTTTCCCACAAGCCCTATTCAAGATGGTGTCTGCTAAAATCACAATGTCCATGCAACACATCCCCTCGTCTGAACACAACAAGGGATTTGTCCCTTTGTGTGTGCCGACCTTAAAACTACAGCTCAGGGCCCGGTTGTTCAAAGAGTGGGTAACTTTATCCACCGGATAAATCCTTATCTGGTGGATAAAGTTAACCATCCTTTGAACAACCAGGCCTTGATTACAAAACAAAATAGCTGCACGCAGTCGGCTACATGTTTCGTGTACATTTTGACCATCTGCAAAAACACAACGTGAAAACCATACGTTTTACGTTTCATAGAAAACGTGAACATCAAAAAGTAAAGCACTCCGCCTTTTGCTGAGCCTGAAGGGAACTCTATGCTTATTACATTTTTCCAAGATTTGGATGTGAAAAGCAATAGCTCACTCAATATATACTTCACTTGTCACGCACTTCACTTGTCACGCACTTCACTTGTCACGCACTTCACTTGTCACGCACTTCACTTGTCACGCACTTCACTTGTCACGCACTTCACTTGTCACGCACTTCACTTGTCACACACAAAGGTTTCAATATGAGGCTCCAGAGTAAATTAAATTTACCGGTCCTCTTTTCTTGGATAACAGAATAAGTTTAATTTACCCCGGAACCTCATATCGAAGCCTTTGTGTGACAAGCGAAGCATATAAAGGAACTGGAAAACACCAAATTTTGGTAGGAAACACTTTTTTATGTCCTGTCGTCACGTTAATAAAGAGCTTAAGCATCAACGACGGCGACGGCAGCGAGGACGGGACCTAGAAAAATGTTTTCTCCCGAAATGTGATGTTTACTATTTCCTTCGTTCGCCTTTAATTACTTTTCACATTCATATCTTCGAAAAATATGATAAGCATAGAGTTCCGTTCACGCCGAACGAAAAACGGAGTGATTTACTTTTATACGTTGGCGTTCTCTTGTAAACGTAAAACTTGGGGTTTTCACGTGTGCTTTTCCAGACAACGGTGGAAATGTAGGCGACTGCGTGCATTTTCACGTGCAATGATTGTTGGTGTAATTAAGGCTATTGTTTCATGCCGTCGTGGTTGCTTAAGTTCTCTAATATTCACTGACCTGCTTCAGGTGAAGCTGGTGTTTCCTCCTCCTCTTCCTTCTCTTCCTCAACCTCTTCACGTTTTCTCTTCTTTGAAGATTTGCCAATAGTAGAATCAGCATCAGGATTGTAGGACTTTACTTGGCTGAAAAAATGTATTGTTGTCATGACAATTTACAAACATTATTTACTTATTGATTCAAATTTTAAATTTCTGTTCACACAGTACCTCTTGTTTTCATACTTGTCCAATTTTGCTTTCATCTTTCCTGTTCCACTGATTTTTCGCATCTGAATTAAACTAACATGAATTAGTATACACATACTAGAATAAATATTATATAATAATCAGTCCAAAATGCACGCTCTGATTGGTCAAGAGCCGTGTGTTATTAGAGGACACACACATGGATGGTGTCATGAGCGCGCGCAAACAATTACTCAACTCGTCTTGATTGGATGTTTTCATAGTTTGTGGTTTGCGATTATTATATGAAACAAATAAATTCCATTCTGCCGTGCGTCTGTCTTCTTATAGATGCAGATGCCAAAACGTGAAGAGAACATGAGTTATGCCACTTGACTGCGTCTCGTGATTCACTTCTTTGTTCTCTTCACGTTGTGACATCATCTGTGCATCTATAAGAGGACAGACGCACAGTAGAATGGAATTTATTTGTTAAATAACTAGTGTCCGATTGAACTAAGTACATGTAGAAAACAAAGCCGTACCTGACCATCTTCAATCATCTTCAATCTTGCCTCCAGCTTGGCTCTACTCGCAATACCCATTTCCATTCCAACGTCTTCTCCAAGTGCATCCACTCTAATGGCCAATGAAGCCTTGGCTGCCAGCATACGAGAGATCTAAGAAAAAGGAACCCAACCATACTATTTACACCATAAGTCTAGAGTATGCTACATGTATTAACAATAACACAACATTTATTGAAAAAGATGTGCTCACCTTTTTCTAAGTATCAAATTATAAAAAGAACATTTTACTTAATATAACAAACATTTAATATAGAATTATCATTCTCAAACTCATTAATAATTCATGAGATAGTGATCCAATGGAGGAACTGTATTTGGTCACATGCATGGGTCTTGATACCGGGTGAAACCCTTGTGTTTGATCATGTTTCCAACCCTAGTGATCAATATTTCTTAATCATCATTTTCATGAACCACTAACTAATTACATACTGATAAACTACAAGTAAGGAGCAAAGAAGTAAAGAAGTAAAGAAGTAAAGAATGACATAGAAAGAAAAAGTCTGCCTCCACTGGAGTTCGAACCACGACCCTTCCGACTGCTTGTACTAACTCTTGTCCACTAACTCTTGTCCACTACTCTACTAGTACGCTAGTTGAAATCACTGCCATCAAAAAAGAATAATAAGCCATCTATTGAATAATTAGATACAACAGTCAAATGGTAAACAATACTTGCTAATGAAGTTTGAAAAGAAACGTATGTAAATTGTCGGTTTGGCATTTGCACGAGAAGACATGTCAAACACTCATTGTTCGTCTTTCATCAGGGGATTCCAAATATTTCTAAAACAATAAAACCCTCGAGGCTACGCCTCTCGGGTTTCATTTGTTTTCTCAATATTTGGAACCCCTGATGAAAGACTCCAATTCGTGTTTGACATAGTTCATGAAATACCAGTGTATATTTCTTTCTAAAAAGTGATATCTTCACATGCTTTTGAAATATGACTGGCTTTCAAAGATTTCTAGCCTTTTTAGTAAGAGATTGAAACTGGTATTTCATCGATAATTATATATTAAAGGAGCAGTGTCACGATTAGTATTCATGCCCAAAATTTTGAAAATGTGTCAGGCGGACAATAAATCAAAAGATGTGAGAGAAGTAGAAGTCTGTGAGTAATCCGCTTGCATCGGCGTATTTGCACGATATCTCGAGCCGAAATTGCTTTAAAACTATACTTCAGTATTATATGGTTAGGTTTGATGTTATATTTTTATAAAGCAGCATTTTATTTATTTCAATCAAAAGGGAAATTTGCAGCGACGCGTGACATTGCGTGATTTTGCCATTGCATATAACAACCAATCAGAATCGTGACACTGCTCCTTTAAACAGAACATTACATGGCCACTTGGAGATACAGATTTTATCTTCTTGTGTTGGTGAAATATCTTACTCGTTCGCTGCACTCACTCGTACAAAATTTTATCAACACTCGAAGATAAAATCTGTATCTCCACGGGGCCATGCAATATCCTCTTTGTCTTTGATGGCCAGTCCACAGTAAATTGAAGGCATGTGTGTAACAAAGGTGTTTACAAGTGACTCCTGATCACGTTCTAAATTCTCCTTCAAATTCTTTGTTTTCTAAGAGAGAATGTAGAACGTGATCAGGAGTTACTTACACCCTTATTGCACACAGTCCTTCAATTGTGTGTCATGAAAACCAGAAGGAAAAATTACTACAGATCTCTTCACATTTATTTTAATGTTTCAGTATGTGCATGAGTGCATAACTTCGTTTGCGAGCATTTTCATTAACTAATGCATTTTTCTAAAAGCAAATTAAATGTTTAAAAAACCCTAGAAGATATTTTAGACCAGTAGTCCTTGTTTCATGCAAGTATTAACTCTCGAGATTCATGTCTTTGGCTAGCATTTGTTGCAAACCCTCTGCACTCACATCAAAGTGTTGGTAACCTTGTGTCAATGTCGCAATTTCACCATTTTCTTAAAATTTGATATCCCATTGACATAAAAATGCATCTTCATTTTAACTACATGTACATGCATCATCAAATTGATTTGCAAAGTTTCACATCCACATTACTGTGGAATGGCCCTGATACTCAATTCTAATGTCAAGGATGTGATACCTTTCCTTTGTGCTTTGGTGCTGACTGACCAACAAGAGAGGCATGGTAGATGAGACCATATTTTGGTGTGTCGTGCTTTGTCTTCAGTGCCCTGCAGAATATGACAAATGAAAGAAAATGGGCATGCATGGACCACAAACAACCACTTAAAATATGTTGTCTTTAGGGCACATTCGAGTTACCGTATTTCCATAATAAAAATAGATGGAATAGTCTCTGGAAAGCACTGGTTCAGGCACATTTTGCACTGTGAGTACAAAATACTTGCTGACATACATGTATTATATTCCAGTGGCTAAAAATTCCAGATAAAAGTGATTTGTAGTGTCGATCATTCTGTGTATTATTACACCAAAATAAAGTCAATCAAATGCACCCTTAATTCCAATGAAAAATCCCTGGAGTTGGCTACAGCAAGAGTATAAAAATGAGAAGTCAATCATGCACTTAGTAAGTTACTAATGCAAACATAGAAAAACTAACCCTAGGAATAGATGGACATCTATTCCATAAGGCACTATCCCCCTATTGCATATCCCTGCCACATGTGATCACCAGTTAGTCATATATTAATTGAGAGGCAGCATAAAACTTTTATTGCCAGGTCATTAAATTCTTTATTACACTTCACACCTCAACAGTTTAATCATGTGTACAGGAACTGATTCCTAATGATAAATTTACCTGAACAATGCTTTCTCAGCTCCTAGGATCTGCACAGTAGACGACGGGTGCTTTGCAAGATTGAGGAGAGAGCCTGGAGAAATCATGAGAAAACGTTGATTTATGCTTTATTTGTCAATAATGACAGTAACTTAAATATTGCTGGTATTTAAAGCTTAAGAATTCACACAATGTTTTTTTGGGGTAGGATCTCAGTCTTAACTACCCCCACTTGCACTAGAAACAGGTTTAGTTCCCTTGTCAAATGAAAACTGCAAATACAACTAAGACGACTTGCAAAAGCAATCAGTCATAGCACATGCTAGAACAGGGCTCGAAATTGCGCCCGATACAGGTGTAAATACGCCTAGATTTTTTCGTTTTACGACTAACGTTTTCCACTTAGGCGTAAAATTACCAATAGACTTCTGACCACTCAGCTACTAATGCACAATTATTTACGCCTAAATCTTGGAGAATTATGCCCCAAAAAAATTAAGCTGGGCGTAAGATTATGCCTCGTTTTTTTTCTTAATTTCGAGCCCTGTAGAAGATTATAATATCTCATTAAACCTTAACTTATAATACAAGTCATATGTACATTTTGTATGTTACCTGCATGTGCTATTAGTCGTGCACCTACTAACTCTCCCACCAACACAGTAAGATTAGGAGCAATAGCCATCATACGGTTTTTAAGGTAGTCATACAACTGCGCACGGTATTCTGCCACCTCAAGGATTTGGTCACACAGGAAGAGTATGTTATCAATATCCTCTTGAGAAATCTACAAAATGAAACAACTTTTTGTTAAAAATACACATCTACATATCTCTGTTTATAATCCACCGTACCGGAAAAGATGGCAGTTGCACATTAATGACCACAATTCCTTGCGAACCTAACATGGTCAAAATAATAAGTAGAAATCATCTATTCTCTTCAATGACTGGCTTGGCAACAGCATTAATTTTGTACTTGCTTGTTTTTAAGAATTAAAACCTCCCTACCGCGATTTTATAACAGATTTAAAGTTTTTTTTGTGCAAAGGATTGTGGGTAAAAGTATAAGCAGCCATCTGATTGGTTACTTAGGTACGGTAATTATTAGAACTAGAGCAGATTTCATACGAGTGGGACAAACTACAGCACTTACTACTAACAGCATGGTTACCGTATGACATGCAGTGACGTTGAAATGGGTTCCCCATTGTTTTTGCCTGCTGATCCAATCAAATCACAGAGTTACAGTACAGCACGGTTACGGACATGCCATAGTCTGTCCCACTCATATGGAATCTGCTCTACATGCATGTACTGCACTTCATGTACAAGAAGCCTAATGGCTTTCTTTTACTTTGTGTGAAAGAACTATTTGAAGGGGGCTGCCTTCACATTATGCCTGTCAGTTTTAAATGGATAAAATGTTAATCAACAGCAATTAACCTCGACTCCCATGGAGATCTCAGCAGCAGTTTTTAAGTCTTCCTCAACTTCTTCAGGGAGAATTTCTGAAAAATCCAGATCAGCAGCATTTGTCCTAACACCTGAAATAGATTAACAGCAAATTAATAGGAAATACATGTTGTACTACTAATAATAAACTGGAATTTTAATACTGCCATAAACAGAACAAGATTGCAAGCTTATAGGTACAATAAACTGTTAAAATATCAGTAGATACGTTGTAATTCAAATTTCATCTCAGTTGAAATTGTTTTTAAGTAGGGAAATGTTTTTTTTAACTAGCATTTTTTTCTGAACTTCGGAATTTTTGTGCACTAAGGGAAGAGGTCAAAACAATGGTACCCTGGCGGGACCCAGTTTTGATGGAAAGGGGGTTGTACCCGGAACCCACCACCTATTTTGCCAAAATCTAGATTTTTGACCACAAATATCTTTTTAAATAAAATACTTATTGAAGAAGTAACTATATTTCTAGTTTCTACAGTCAGAGAAGAACGTGTGTCTGCATTAAAATCGGGTATCCCTATTGTACAATGCGAGAAAATCACACTAGAAAAAAGGGGTAGGGGTATTACCCGCCACCCACCACCTCCCCTGACAAAATTGGGTCCCCTTCGAAATCCATTGTTTTGACCTCTTCCCTAAAAACAAATCCACCCTCCACCTCTGTTTTCCTTCTCCCTTATCACTTCCTTTCCCTACCCCTCTCCCTATCTTCTGTGCTACAGAGGTGATTGATGTGAAGCACCATACTCATTTACTAAATATGATAGTGCTACTAGTACCCAGTCCCCCTACCCCTCTCCTCTTTCAGTGCTACATTCTAGCCCATACATGTATAATCAACTATACTAATTATCATATTTATTTTACCTTCACTGTCCTTGCTGGTACTTGAACCAGTAACCGTTGGATCTGTTGGTCAGAGCCTTAACTACTGTGCCACAGAGGTGATCGATGTGAAACAATACTCATTTACTATATAATTATGATGGTTGCTATTAGTACCCAGTCCCCCACAATCTAGTCTACATGTAAATTTGCATATGTGCAGTAAAACCTAATAATAGCTTGGAAATTCACTAAAACTGTCCATAAATTGATAACACAAACCCAGTACCCCATTGAACATGAAATATAAGTGAAAAACACATTCTGGCAAGCACTGGCGGATGGTCGGGTAATTCTTACTCGGATACCTCTGGCCCCCTCATCGGGTTGGCACAGTGAGCTGTGTGCAAAATGGGCATAAGTGACAATTTGAAAAACTAAAAAAATAACTTTGCCTAAATAGGAAAACCTACATGTTCTTTTCTCACTAGTTAAGAGAGCTTTTCAGATGAAAGAGGAATTTATGACAGCCAAAAACAAACAAGTAATCAAGCCATTTCTTTTGCAAACATATTTGTTATTGTTTGTTATTTCGAGGGGGGAGCTGATTTCGAAGAGTGCATGCATGCTTTTACGTTTCGGCAAGAAAATGCTTTCCGTAGATAAAATAAGGCTTGAAGAAGGAAACCAAGTAGGAGAGATGACACTGAAGCATTAAAGAGTGGAGATTCTTGTTGGAATAACAGACTAATATTTCAGAAGAGTGACTTTGTGTAAAGTGCCATTGGACATCATTAAGTCACCGGCTTAACTCATGGTTGAACATAGAACTGTTTCATGGCTAAAAGGCAATTTGCTATCGCTGGAGATTTACACAGAGTCGCATCTTCAGGCGAACTAAACTCGGATAGTGGATCTGTACAGGTCCGCAAATGATCCCCAAAAGTGACCGCAAATGATCCCGGCTCGCATCCCATACCGCGAAAAAAACGTAGAATGGCATGGAATCTGGTCGTTGGATTCAATCAGTTTTAGAAATCAAAATTTTCCCATAAAGCCATAAAGTTAGTTTTCTATTTCATACAAACGGTATAGTACCTTCTACGGTGGCTCGTAAGGACCAATTTCTCTTATTTTTCAAATCCTGGGTTGATTCATTATTTTTTGTTTTTTGTTAATAATCCCGAGTTTTTATAGTTTTTCTTAATCGGGAGTATACTGATTCAAAGCAAGTTAAAATTAAAGAAATTAAAAGTTAGGAATAAATAACCCGTAGTTTGGCCCATTCAGAATTTTTTTTTTTTTTTACTCAAGTCATTTTTTCAAACACAAAACTATTTTTTTTGGGGGGGGGGGGGGGGGGGAATGAAAATTATGTGCTTTGGAAAAAAAGAAAAAGTAATTATCCTTTTTAATATTTTTTTTTCTTAATCCCGAGTTCCTCAGTAATCCAGATATCTTAATCCCGAGTCCTTTGTCGACCGTTCTTTTTACCACTGAGAAACCGGGTCAGGCTTTTTTTAATCATCGGGTCAATTATTCTGTCAATTTTGTTTTCATTTCCAGATATCTCATCCTGCTTGTCAGTATCTCCTATTTACAACACACAAGGAAACAATTTCAAAGCAATACCAAAAGTGATAACAAGCGTAACAGCCAGGAGCGAGCCTAATCACGCCATGTTCACGAGTGTAAATTACAGACACTGCGAAGGCTGTTAAGATTGGACATGTTGCTGACGACATACAAATTTTATGCCGGACTTGTGTGATCCGGGAATTATAGCAATGAGTTCGCCCTCTGATTGGTCGATAGTGTGACGTCATGGAGATTTTGATGGACATGTTTTAAAGGGGTTCCCTACCGTTACATCATTAAAATCTGTTCTTCATTTTTCTTTCATTCATACTTTAGATCCACTATCCTGTCCAGCAGCAAAACTCCATGCCATTCCATGTTTTTTAACGGAATCATTTGCAGTCCCCACTGGGGATCATTTGCGGAGGGGGATCATTTGCGGAGGGGGGGCATTTGTGGTCCATTTTGGGGATCATTTGCGGACCTGTACAGATGCAGATTTCTAATCTTGATTTCCCTTTCAAAACTTTTTCCAAAATTTGAGCTTCTAAACTCGGGGTGCGGCTTATCTGCGAGTGTGGCTTATCTGCCGGTGTTTACAGTAAGTTCATTTTTTTTAAACTGAGATGAAATTTGAACTACAACAGATACTTGTGTGGCATATAATTTAAACAGGATAGATCTTCTGGCCTTACCCATCGCTTTTACAGTCTTTGCATATGCCAAGTTATCAGTCACAATTTTTGCAAGCTCTGGGAAATGCCAACCATACCACTCACGGCATCTCATGACATAGTTGTTTAGTTCCTTGTCCAGATCGTCCAGTAAGGAAATTGCCTGGACAATCATGGTATCAACTTTGTCAGGACTGAACTTCAGCTTGTACCGAGACAGACTGCAACATCAAAGTAAGAACAGTGTACATCAGTGTTGTTTCCAGATTTTCAAAAATTGGGGGCCATCTGAAATTTGGGGTTAGGGCTAGATTCCAACCGCCAGAAGGACGCAATCCCAAAATGCACTGCACTAAAATACTTCATTGAGAGCAAGAACTGGTGTCTAATGAAGTACATTGTAACGCCTGCTAATCAAACAGCATGCAGTATAAAAGTTCTAAAAAAGCAGTTGTTGACAGCAAATCCCTCGTGGCATAAGGGATAGTGAAGGTTAGGGTTTCGGTTAATAGATGGGTTAGGGTTTCGGTTCAAGTCTTAGTGGAGCCAATATTTTTTATATAGTTGAGGGAAGCGTACTTGTTTGCCTAAATTTCTATTAAAGTGTCGCTTTAGTTTGTACCCTAGAAATATAACATCGAGAAAATTGCAATTCAACCTTCTGGCGGATGGAATCTAGCCGCAACCGAAATTTGGGGATCCAAATGTGTTTTTTTTCATATTCTAATAGACCTCATTCATAATGGCTGCCACCTAATTTGCATAAAATGGAAGATTAATGTGTACAGAGAAACTATTTCAATGAAAGATTGTACCTAAATTAGTAATTGACCACAGTTTGAAAGCAGTGTCTCAAATTGCTGTCGAGTTATTGGCATTTTAAATACGTGAAAGCGAAGCTGGAAAGGCCAACATGGTTTTTCTCAATATACAAATCTATCTAATTACAAATTCTAACTCTCAAATCCCCTCAGCTGATCTACATTGTAACATGGCTTGACATTTACACTTCTCAACCTGACAAATATACCGAAATATTGGAGCTAAACACATGTATCCAACGTCTAGATGCATAAGGTCATGTTTCAGTTATTTGGGCGATGCAACCTATTTTGGCCAAGAAAATTGAAGCAGAAGTCTATGTAAATCAGGACAAAATCTGTATCAGACTTATCGCTCAGTGATTTCCTTTGTTTTTGCTTCATGAATTATTAATGAGTTTGATAAGTGGGTTTATAGTGGTATTCATGTGACTCGAATGCTGCACTTGGATTGGTTAGCACCCTTATGAATTATTAATGAATTTTACAATATCGATTTTCATAGACAATATTTAATTATCAACACTTTGATATTTTTGTTGAGAATAAACCAATGCAAGACAATAATATACAACAGAGTTTATTCATGGGAAATAACCAATCAGTTAACATGAATGTTCCTGATTACAATGTCTCACTTCAGGCCCAATGCTGTTCAGAAGTAAAGTTAACTTGTTATATATTGTCTTAGCTTCTTCGGCTATCTTTTAGAAAATGCCCTGGATAATACATTGTTCCTATACTATGCCCAGTGAATGTGGACACGTAATTGATCATAATTGATAGGGTGCATGCATTGTGACTATCGACTATCAATATCAACTTACTGATCATTATCGATTAATTCAATTGGTTTTAGACAATGATTTTTATCAATTGGCAAGTCTAGGATTGGAGCAACTGCAGAATGCCCTGCAAAAAATATAGACTTGCCTACAGTCGTAGATCTAGAAATAGTGTGCTACATATCAATTATTATAGGAGGTTTAATTGTAGAAACTTTGAAATTGTATTATTAATTAAAGAACAATATATATTCTATATTAGGAAGTAGCATAGCCATAGTGTAGGACACAGAGTTGTGGAGTATTCTGTAGTCATTTTATGACATGAAACTTGCCCCCTTTATCAATTAATTTCTCCTTTGTATTCTATTTTGCTGAACCATTACCTGTGTGCTAAACCCAGAGCCATCGCACTCATCTCCTTCTCTTGCAGACCTAGCCAGTATTATTGAAGAGAACTTTTATCATTTTTTAATCAATAAAAAGATAATAAAAAGAGTAAAAGAACTTGTGAACTGCCTGTTGTATTAACAAAATAATGATGTACAAATGTATTGCACTACGCAATGTACCTGTAATAAGGTTGTTCATCTGGTTTCGTATTCCTCGCATGAGTTCATGAATGGCAGAATTCGAGACACAGTTAAGACTTAGTTTTTCCTATTTGCAAAACCAGAAATTGAATATTAAGCTTCATCTGCAACCTCATTCAACAACAGCAATGAATACATCAACATACATGTACATGTACTGAGAGCAGGAATAACTCAATTCAATGCTTGCTTTGTTGATTTAAGGTATCAGAATATAAAGTATACCTTGATGACATTGCCAAGCTTGGCATCAGAAACAGCTAGCTGTGCATGTGCATCCTTAACAACAACCTTCTTGAGTAGTTTCTTCAGACCTTTACTCATCTTGCCCTCGACAGCAGCTATAGCAGCTGTTGGACAATAACAATGATAATAAAAATTGAATAGCAGCTACAGAGTACATCTACATGTACTTGGATCCATTTTCAAAGGCCCATACTGCTGTGACTTGTTACATGTAGCTCTATACAATTTAAGTATTTCACGGATTGATGTTTATACCTGGTGTACATGTGATTTTATAATAATAATAACTTTATTAACATGTCTAAAGGTACATGTATTTAGCAAAATAATGTTAATTGGGGACACAAATTAAAGAGTAAATTAAAACAAATATATATATCTATGTATCTATCTATGATTAAAAAGGTAAAACTGATTGATGTACACATTCTTCTGTGACCTAATTCTAACTACATGTAAGTTGTGAATACATATATATAATAATATTTATATAGCACCTATAGCGAAATGTTCTAAGCGCTTTACAACATGTACTAAAAAAGATAAACATTCCAGAAAGTCTATTTACAATTACATTTCAGATTCAAAAATTGTAGGAAACATAGAATATTAAAATATGATAATTAAAAATAAACGTTGCTAAGGAAAATAATTTATCCTAAAGTATAATGAAAGTAATGTGAATTATGTAATTAATTAAAACTAAGAGTAGGAAAGCCTAAAAATATGCGTCTTTAGTTTAGATTTAAAAGAATTTAAGTTGTCACAAGACCTGACCTCATCTGGAAGAGCGTTCCAGAGAATGGGAGCAGAAACAGAAAAGGTTCTTAAACCATAACTCTTAACATGGAATGAAGGCTGTTGTAAACGGTTCTGCGATGAAATAAGAAGGAGCAATGCCATTCAAAGCCTATCTGTATGTCTATCTGTGACTTAAAAACATTGATATACAGGAATGTAATAAAATCTGTGTTAAGATGATTACATAAATTTAAAATATTAAGATTGCCAGAGATGACAGTCCTTACAATTTTCATTTATTAGACTTGCTAAATCCTTTTGTCTTATTTTTCTTTTGAATGACTTGAAGTTTTCACAACCTTTGACGTCCTGATTTAGTTTAGACCAAAGAAAGGGTCCCAGGTACCTCAGAGAATGTTTACCATATTTGATGGTATTAAATCTAGTTATTTGGAAGTCTTCCTTTAGTTATCAAACCACTGAACCAATAACAAATATATATCAGCTGTAAATGCCCTGCTAGCTATAGTTCAGCTAGATACGTAGTGTAGTGCAAACTGTTATAAACACTGTGGTTAAACACATTATTGAACAAGGCTGGGTGGACATGAACAATGGCTTTATTCAAGATGGTCATCACATGTTAAAGGTCCATTTCTGATATACTTTTCCATTACCTGCAAGGGCTTCGGTAGTGTCCTCAAACTTATGGAAATGCTTGAGCTTAACCCTAAAACAGAATCATAAATCACTATCAATTAAGTTACATGTACATGATATTAAGACAACCCCCATTGAACAGACATCGAGTACAGTGTACAAAAACATTAAAAATTAGGGTAATACTTGTAGGTACAGGGTTTTAATGTGATTATGCAAATAAAATCCAATAGGCCAATCCAAGGTGGATATTACCATTACAATATGTACTTAAATTAGCGATAGCACTGATACTGCTAAAAAAAGCACTTCAAAATTAGTCACAATCCCAAATTTGAGAGTTATACCTCTTCTAATGGGGGAGGGTACCGTTATTAACAGGAAATGCATATGCTTTTCCACCCCTCCCCCCTCACTTTTGCAAGGTTCACAGATCTTATCCCAAATTTGCAACCAATATGTTGTGTTCATCTTGTTTAGTAGCAAAAGACATACAATGTAGACTGTTTTGTAATTAAGTTTGAGATGTTCGTATGAGTGGTGCAACAAAACTTATTTGCACCCCCATACAAACATCCAGGGTTTGAAATTCATTTTCAAAGGAACAAGCAAAAAGTTGCTTGTGGGTTTGAAACCTACAAGCAAAACCACTCACCAACAAGCCTGGTGCCTAATACAAGCATAAAAATGCCAGTTCATTCATTTTCTACCAGCAAATCGGTAAATTGACTCGCATTTTGCCAGTTTGCTTGTGCGAATTTTGAACCCTGACATCTACAAAATTGTTTTAATTTGCTCCCATACAAGATATCACTCTCAAATGTGGGATTGTGACTAATTTTGAGGTGGTCTTTTTAGCAGTTTCAGTGCTATCGCTAATTTAAGTAGATATTGTAATGGTAATGAGACCTTGAATTTGGCTATTATTTTGTATTACTAAAACATCTTTGTAATTGCTATTCCAGTGTCTAAACTGAAAGAAGATAAAAACAATTCCTTGGTTATCATTTGCTGCACAACTACTGTCAAAATTATTGTAAGCTTAAAGAATATAGACCAACCATCATGCTTTGCATGCTATGGCGACCATTTTGCCACAGTTGAAAAGTCGGTTTTTCATGAGTCGTCTACCAATTCCCAACATTTTCTTAAGATTCCCAGCATAAAGGACTGCTGTTCTCCCCGGTGAAGTTTAAACACCGGAAATCAACTGTAATTGAGAATGTAACTGCTAAAGTAGAATATTTTATGACAGCAAGTACAGGTAGTACAGTCGAAGCAGCACTTCATCTATAGCATCGAAGCAAGTACTCTTTAGGGCATCTTTGAGAGAAAGCTCGAGTCGATGTGCCACACACCAAACATAAATCACCCAAGGAAGGTTACGCTGGAGAATGGATATTACTCCCTCTCTGTTTCCACGGTTAACAGTGGCGCCATCAGCGGCAAAGCCAATCAATTTATTCTCAAAGCAATCATCACTGACGTTGATTCTCTGAAAACTGCTTCGTATAGATTGAACAATATCAGCAGCAGTACATCCGTTCTTCATATCCACCAAACTTAGAAATGAAGTCACTACTTGAACGGTGTCTCGTCCGGGGGGATTGGTGTTTAAATACTGAACAAAGACAGCTTCTTTCTCGGAGATAGAAACGTCCTCTGAGCCATCTGTAAGGACACTGTAAAATTTTGCATTTGACAATTTTTGTAACAGATTTCTGCCTAATTCCTCGCCAATGTGATTGATGAAAATGTTGCAACTCATATTATTGCGATATGAGTTGCCTATCTCCACACCATGCTTTTCCTCTAGCTTTAGAAGTTCGGGGTATGAAATCAGTGGTAATTCTGATTTGGCTACAAAGTAGGCCACTCAAATTTAATTTTTGTCTTCACACGATCACTTTCTTGCATGTTCATAATCCCAGTTGTGATAAGTTCTTGACGATCTTCATTTGCTGCTTTCATAGACTCTGCTCTTTCACTGACACTCTGTCCTTTTGCTTCCTTCAAGTGAAAATCCATTGCCCTTTTATGAGGTTCTCCACGCACATGACCTTCAGCATTGCTCAACCTCAAGTTAGTAGAACCAGTGAAAGCCCAAGCAGGGGAAAAGTTTTTCAAACCTTTCAACTTTTCAGCAAAGGTTTTGCAAACAGAACAATTTAAACTTGTCACGTTAGCAGCCTTGTCAACATTTATTATAAGCCATTCATTTGCCATGTGTTGAGCCAAGACTGTTGACTTCCAACGATTAGCTGTTGCCGCTGATAAGTTGCGAGATTTATTCGCAGACGTTGAAGTAGTCAGAGATTTTTGCACCAATTTTCCTGATCTGGAATCATCTTGTGGCTCAACAATTTTAGTTTCGGCAGTGACCGGTATCTTGCTTTGGATCCTGAAATAAGAGGTCAGGCTTGATGTGAGGGCTTTGATACACTTGAATGTCCAGAAACCTCTTGTTTATGAGAATTACCACCGTCTCTCTGACACTCGTCACATTTTCCAACGTAGTACCTTTCCTCACAGTAACCAGGCGTTTCGACAGAACAAGCCACTGAACATTCATTACAAATTGCAATCTTGCATCCAATACAGCGGTACTTGGTGTTTTTTCGATCACACTTGGTACAGTCCTCCATCACCAACTCAGTGCTTTGTCTGTAATAAGCACATACCGATAGCTTCCGAAACTCGTTAGAAAATGACTAGTGTATACGTTTCGATCTTCGATGAAGTTAAATAATATTCTGTCAAACCGGTGCGGTAGTTCTTCCAGGTTAGGCCCACGCGACAAAGTATGAATAAATAAATAAACAATGCAATACACCCATTCATACTTCTGGTGCAGGTCCAGTGTCACTGGCGGACTAGGTGTGACTTTTAGCACCACACCCAGATGAACGTTGCGCATTTGAACTCGCCGAAATATTAACAAACTACGGAACCCCATAGTTATTGAGCTATTCTACATGTATTGATCACCTGCCTTCCCAAGGTTATTTTGTTTGAATCCGGTATTGTAAAGAACCAGCAAGAAACGATGAATATTGCTAGCATGCCCCACTTGGTCCTTTCGATGATATTCAGCTATCTCAATGATGTTGATCGTGTTTGCAAGATAACTCTTGTATGCAGAAAATGGTGATATTATTCATAGTAGCTGTGTTTGGAGGAAGGTTGATTTTGACTTTCAAAGGAACATCACTTCGGATATTCTGAAAACATTCATCTATCCATCAACAAGCAAAATACTGTTGAGCGAGTGCTGTAGATTGAATTGGAGGGAACTTTGCACTATTTTGCGCCGATGTAAGGAACTTGATGCTTTGGTTCTGCCCTGGATCGGTTACCAGAAAGAAACTGTTCCGTCTGACTTTACTGAAGTATTGAACATTAGATGCCTACGTTATTTAAACTTGAGCCATTGTACAGTTACCGACTCATTGTTTATTAAGCTTCCTTTAAAATGCCCACGTTTAGAAATATTGATTATTCAATGCTGTCAAGACATTTCGGAGGAAACCTACAGAAACTCTCCACACTTTAAAAGGCACGGACATCTTAAACTCTTAAATGTTGCTTACAATAGGAAAGCTCTTTCTCCACGTTGCGTCATTGAACTGTTGAAGTATAATAACAGTCAAGTACTTTTAGATATCCGAGGAAATAATTTTACAGAAATAGATTTTAATCAAATCATTCAGGAACATCCGGATGCATTAGCAAGACTGAAAGACATTGAAGATTACCGCCACATGCTGTATTAAACACTCTACAAATTGTTTTTCTTCAAAGTCAAACGCTTTCTGATGCCAAACTTTTGTTTAATCTAATTCAGTTATGTTTTTAAATGCTGTGGTACATGTACGGGTTTTCATTCCATGTTCACAGGAAAAGGAGTGATTTATTAAGAAAAGTATTGTTTTGTGCAACCTAATAAAGTAACGACCTAACTTGACGTGTTTGACGTGTCATAGCACAAATCATGTTACGCTTCGATTCACCCGTATCAAGCGATCATACTTCAATTACAAGCGACCGCAACTCCCCAATCTTATTATTCTGACAGCTCAGTCTCGCTGTTGTTTACTCGGTGATAATTGACCACAGCCAGCCATAAAGGGATTATTTCTCTGAATTTTGTTGCGGTTCCTAAACAGTGAATGTGACCGGTCAAAATGACCGGCAAGGCAAAGATTTGACCGGACAACTTCGGATTCTGGCCGGACATTGTCCGTTGACCGGCCGTTATTTTTAGCCCTGCAAGCAAACTCATTCCTAACACTATTATAAATTGATTTAATGGACCTGTGAACTAATCCAAACCCTAACAGTAACCTCAGTAAACCCAATTGCTCACTAATTCTGGGTGTTTAGAGCTACCGGTAGGGTAAATCACTAAACAACAGAGAAATATGCTTCTTCAATGATCCTGCATATGAACTAATTCAAAACCTAACCCTACATTTAAAAACACCCTACCGTCCACAATGCATGCTCACTAATTTTGGGTGTTTAGAGCTAATCACTAAATAACATACTGTAATACTTCTTCAATTGTCCTGAGAACTAATGCAAAACCTAAGGTTATCGTATAGCTTCACGTAAAAACAAAGTTTAGAGTCGCAAACTACACAGCATAGTTTATGACTCCTTTGTCAAGTGGAGTCGTTAAACTACACCTGATCCACCCACAGTTATCTCCCTACACTATATTACCAAATGCAGCCTGATATAGCCAATATACTGCAATATTAATCATTAATATTGCAGCCAGAACTGGCTACAGGCTGCAATATTAATAATGCTGATGGCCTCAGTAATGATCTATTTATAAATAATGCGGCTTTAACCTAGCAATGGTGCTCACTTACACGGAAAAGAAAACCGTATAGATAAACGGTTCGGATAAACTTAGGTTTTAGTAGACTTACACTTTGCTAGCGGCATCAGGTGTTTCAAAGTCCTTGTACAAATCATCGACTTGCTTGAGCTTTTTCTCATCAAGAAGCTAAATCACAACAACATGACCATACCAACTATTAGCTGCTTTTCGACACCACATCTCAATGTATCAATGCTCACAACTAACCAAAGAAGCCCGGAACTACCTAACATTAGATAAACTAACCTTGAAAACGGCATAACCAGCCGGTGTTTCAAATAAAACGAGCATAATTCCAACCTTCTCCTAACACACGTGCAGAGAAGAAGACCAGAAAACGAAACCGCTGGTCAGAACTCACGGCTCATCTACCATCATGCATTGCGCGCAACCAGCACAGGTAACCCAAACTGTCCACACATGCAGGACTCCCCACAGGCAGCCCATATATTGGGCTGCCTGTGGACTTTGTTATATTATTTTTATCGGAACAGTTATATATTTTTTTTCAAATGACTTAACCACAGAATCAGGACACCTGTACTTGCCATAGGTAAATGATTGAATTAGCTTCAAATCTAAACCACCATAATTTTCAGACGAACACTAACCAAGCCTAGAGAGAAACATACAACATCGAATAAATTCATGATCAAAAGCTTGTACGTAGAGATTCTTTTTTGGGGGGAGGGGGGAATCTTTCCTGATCTTATTTGTGTCACAAATTCCATAGTTCCACACCACATGCAATAATGAAGTGACGGCAGATGTGCACATGGTGTCCCGAAAAACTATTAATTATGTCTACTCAGTTCCTCTCATGGAATGTCTTCAAGTGAATAAGCTTCAGGCGGTAGCCTGATTTTCAGGCGGTCCGTCCTCTCACTTCCTTCCAACCTCGGACCGGATCGACAACAGCAGCTATTGTGTAGAACAATGTCACTGATACTCAGCAAGGCATTTTTCCGAGTCATATTTTTATTTGGACGACTAAACTATATTGTTTGGACCAAATGCGCCTTCATGCGATCAGATCATATCTGCATGGCCGCGCTGAAAGAAGACTGGTAACAATGGCATCAGAGCGGGGCAAGTTGTCCTAAAGATCGGGAAAATGGAGTCGCTCAGAAATGTCTCTACCGAACTGTTGTATTTAGTTTGTTTCGCGGGGAAATTAACGTTATTTTCCGCCATCGATTGTAGATTTGTTCTCTTCCTGTGACAAGCTACGACAACTGGAATCGCTTTGATGCCTTTATCAAAAAGGTCAGTGATATATTTTTTCCTCAACAAAGTCAATAAGCTTATTGAATGTTTACTTCAGAACTCCCGTGATGTTCTTCCCTATCGCCCTAGCGTATTTTGGACATCAGTTCTTTTGTTCTCTCAGCTTAGCGCGGGTTTGATTCCATCTCGTTATCACATTTGATTTGATCAATAACAAGTGGTTAAGCGACAAGTGTTATTAAAGTGAACAGTCTCCCAGCTGTCAAACATAAGTGAGAATTGTTTCCCCGACACTTGTTCAATATGAACCAATCAATAGCACCTTTGACGCGAATACAATGTTGACTGATTGTTCTAACTTTTCAGAGATGATGGCGTAAAATTCCCTCGCTGCACGAGTTATTTTTTAAAGAAAAGGCGCCGCACCAACCATGCGATGTGTAATTTGAATCAGCGCTGAACTCAGTGGAACTAGAGAATTCGTGCACGAGCTTTGGATGTGTTCTGTGTTCAAAAAACGTAGGGAGCTTCGGAAAAAAGGTAACTCGCTGTTTAATGATTGCGCTGACGTTTGTCAAATGGTATCAGTTTCTTCCCGTTGGTTTTTTACTTACTGCGGACTAAACTTTAACCAACCAGTGAGATTATTTAGCTCAAAGTTTGAAGCTTGCTCCAGCTCTTTCCGTGGATAAAGTACAGACAACTGCATCAAGTTACATTTTTATCCCCAACAGGCCTCTTGTGCGTATTAATATTTAACGCCTCCCTATAGCGTGACCAGTACTGAAACAAAAAGCAAAAACTACCTCAAGATACAAAATATTTCGGTCCTTTCTGTTTGTTGGTCGTTCAACTAGTTTTACGAGTATAAATATGAGCTTGAATTTTCTTTTTCTTTTTAGAGAGACTGCGTATTTGGTGCATGTGAGGGTATCTGATTTTAAAATTATATGAAGTTGAATTCTTTTGAATCTGTTGAGCATCTCAGCCGGTTGTATACAGCTTTTCAAAAAACGTTATCTTAAGCCTACCGCTACAATATTTGAAAGGGAATATGGGTATCGATTACTAAATATCTAAAATAGTTATGCGGGACCTCCATATGGATGGTAAAGTCCTCAGAATCAACATCGAAGAAGTGGCTTGTGTTGTACGATCAAGGCGCGGCTGGTTTAGATATTTAGTGATCGATCCTTGCTCCCTTTCGGTATTGTCGCGTAGACTTACAAAGTCTTTTTATCCGGCAACGTTTTCTGAAATAGCTAGCTGTATGTACGGCGTAACTGATCAAATGTTATTCATCAGATAACTTCATACGACATAAGAAACCCTTTTAAAACTGATGTAACTGCATGTTCGGCATTCTGGCTGATGTATAATGGCATCAAAATTTGGGAAATGATT
Organism: Actinernus sp. WN-2022; assembly: GCA_030867875.1. NCBI lineage: Eukaryota > Metazoa > Cnidaria > Anthozoa > Actiniaria > Actinernidae > Actinernus > Actinernus sp. WN-2022. Next base: position 141,903,757 of record JAOWCC010000577.1, on the reverse strand, counting down.
CCTCAACAAATCAGATCCAAAAATAAATAAATTTATTCAAGAAAAGTATTTAACGAATACTCAGACGAACAGTAACATTCACTAATATTTTACTTCAACCATATATACTCGATTAATATTTAGAGCTACTTAAACTCATAGATTTTATCTTCCGATATACTTCACTTATTTTATTAATTTGTTACTGATTAATTTATTATTAATGTAAGAACTATAGTCTTGAATTAATTATTAGCTTATTGTCCTTAGACCTTCTTCCTGACTCGACAACCCTTCGGTTTATAGACCAGTTCGCGGTAAATTCCGACATTTTGAAAGGGGTGCAATTAAGGCGCGAAATACAGTGTTTGTATGGGAAAATATGGGAATCCGATGCCAAATAAAATCCGTAAAATCGCATTTATGAAATATTCTTCAGATACAAACTTAAGATACCAGGTAAAATATTAACATATCGAAATTTGAGGGATATAGCTGTTCTGGGAAGCGTGCAATCGTGTTTTCAGTTGGCATCGGATTCCCATTTATTCCCATACAAACACTGTATTTCGCGCCATGTTTGCACCCCTTTCAAAATGTCGGAATTTACCGCGAACTGGTCTATTCAGGTCCTGCCTACTCAGCAATCATTGTTAAAATATCTTATCTGTTTTTATTTTGAGTGAAATAAACGTATATGTAGAGGAAATCGCATAAACGCGAATGCTATACGGGATTTATAGGCGGCACTGAGTGATATTTTGAAAGTTCTATTAATTGCATGAGCGTTTAGGCGAGTGCAATTTGAGAACTTTCAAAATACAATCAGTACCTATAAATCAGGTATAGCACGAGCAGTTCATGCGATTTTTTGTGTATAATATACTGAGCAAACATTTGCTGAGAGCATGCGCCTTTGCACTCTAGATCTATAACCTTTAGATGCACTCATCACTGACCAATCAGAATCCAGATATTTTGTTGAAAATGTTATGATGTATTTACTGGCGAGTTGTATACCAAAATAATACGAATTTCGAGTGAAATTTTCGCCGGTTATTCCATAGAAAACCATGAAATAACCATATTATCCTATAAGTAACAAATTTACAAGAAGATTTATCACGAAAACAAAGTAACTTACCGGACATAGACTGTGAATTTTCTCGCCCGAAAACACAAATTTCGAGTGGCGGCCGCGCGCGTCTCCAGACAATTATGTATTCAAAATGTTGAATCCTTATTGGCTGATAGAGAAATATATATAGTTAAGGTTAGAAAACCACAGCAAAAACCGTGTACAATCAATCCTGCCAGACGTTGGATCAAAAAACAGATCTTGATCAGCAAGAATCAAGAAGAAGAAAATATAATGATAAAGTGTCCGAAGACTACTGCAATGCTGATCAAATACAACGCTTGTCGAGGTTTATACGATATTTCGGCTGGCCAGTACCAGCCTTCTTCAGGTTTATTTTACAGTAAAATAAAATAAACCTGAAGAAGGCTGGTACTGGCCAGCCGAAATATCGTATAAACCTCGACAAGCGTTGTATTTGATCAGCATTGCAGTAGTCTTCGGACACTTTATCATTATATGATAGAGAAAGGGCGCGAAATTTCCTGCATTTTGACTGGCCTTGATCTAGCCATGAAATACCGCTCTGTATTTCATAGAAAAAACATGAAATACCGCCCTGTATTTCATAGTAAAGCTGAGCTCTGATTGGCTGAAATATAATATTTATAGGGTAATGTGTTGTATTGTATTGTAGTTTTCGCACCCACTCCTTCCAGACTGCAAACTATTAACATAGGGTGCGCATAGCATGCTGGACATTTCCAGTGCTGTCACGTGATCAATCGCGCGGTTTCTATGACGATTTAATAGTGACATCACAAGTAGACTTATAAACTCATTTGTGTAGAACGTTTGACAATTGAAGAATTCACATTTTGATTTCTAGCTAAATAATGCTATGACGAGTGGAAGAATGTTGACACTATTAATCCTGGTAGCACTTCTCTCAAAAGGCAAGTTGAACAATCGAGATTCTCGTGCTATTTAATTCTATTGTTTAGTTTTTGCCATTAGATAGTATTTGATTTGACCAAGAGAAGGCATAAGTAAGAGAGGGAATCTCCAATACGCGCCCAGGCCGTCGCAAGCAATCAACCACAGGCCGCTTGTGCGATGATAATGTCTAATAAGAGATATTTTTAGTAGCCGGAAGCAGATCCCGCGCAAACAATCTCATGGCGGCAACGTATTTTCGCGCTATGAGATTGTTGTTGCGCGCTCGCGCGCTTTGCTTCGGCTGCTTCCGGTTTCTAAAAATAGATTTTATTGCACATTATCATCGCGTACGCTACGAGATTCCCTCTCTTACTTATGCTCTCTTGGTTTGACTCATGACTGACTTAACTATTTAAACTTCGAACATTGTCGTGACAACAATGACCAACACGGTTTGTCATCAACAATGTTCAGTAAACTGTTAGCACCCCATGGTTGGCCAATATTTTTGTTGGGCGAAATTTTTTTTTTTTTGATAAAAAACAAACTTCCTAGTCCCCGGCGTTCTGGTTTGGTATATTTTCTGAGTGGGTTAATGGGATCCCTGTGGTTTGTACTGGTTTGTGATGTCACAGCTGGGACTGAGATAAGCCATGACGTCACAAACCAGTTACAACCACAGGGATCCCATAAGCCCATCAGAAAAATTACCAGCCAGAACGCCTTGGGACTACGCTGGGGTGCTAAACAGTCTAATAAACATCATTGCAACCGGCAATAGTGTTGGCCCATGAGTCAAAGGTGGAATAAAAGGATGTTTTGGCGCTGAACATTTTTTAAATGTTACAGATATTTCGAGACTATTGCCTCTTTATCAGTGTAACCACTAACACCGTATTTACCCAAGGTGTATAACGATATTCGAACGTTTAGAGAGAAAAAAGACCTGAAACAACCATGGGGGCTGATCAAAGTCAGGTCCCGGCTAATCCACAGATCGAATTGGAATTATATAGCGTGAAGGTTTTTGCGGAGGGAGGAAAACCGGAGAACCCGGAAAAAAAAAACCTCGGAGCAAGGGTGATGATACCAGCAAACTCAACTCCCATATGGCACCGCGTCCGAGAATCGAACCTGGGCCACAGAAGTGAGAGGCGAAGCGCTTAACCACTGCACCACCACGGCCTCGGCTTAAAAATATTTCCTTGTTGTTTGTCATGGATGCAGGCATTGTTGTACAACATGGTCCAGCATGTTAGACTCCATGTTGTACACCTATTACATCAGTCATCCGAGCCCAATTAAGTCGAGACTTCAATATTGGGCTAGACCGAGGGCGGAGTAAAATATTATTGGGTGAGGATGAATCCGGCCTATAAGTGTTTTACTATACCGAACAAATAATCCTGAAATCAATAAACGCATTAGCGTCAACAGCGTGTACGAACCGATCCAGTAGGAAAATTGTCCAATATGGAACTGTCCTACATGGCAAAACATTGGGCTGACAAGTGCCTAGTCATACATTTGATTGGTGAATTATTTGTAATGTATAATAATGGACGATATTGGACCAGCATTTTTTGGGTTGGTTGCATATGAACTTTTCACCCAACACAAATAAGCTCAATCCCGCTTTCTGTGAAACTACCCACCCACCCCTCCCTTGGACGTGCATCGTTCTATTAATGATTAACCATTAAAGGTTAGGGTGAAGTGTGGGGGAGGGGTGGGGTTTTCTCATGACCAGAAACCGTGATTGATCGCAAAAATGTTGATCCATCAGATGTCGGCGTTTTAAATCAAACTCAAAGCAAACTCGCAGCCTGTATTTTAAAGAAATGTTAATGTGTGTTTGTGTGTATGTCAGGATTGGCCCAAGAATACTTTGACCTTTATGGCAGCGAGAACGATGAAAACGTGGTGCCAGAAGAGAATAATGTGAGGGAACCTGCCAGGACGAACACTGCTCAGACAATAATCGGTAAACATTACTCTTGGCTTTATTCCTTAACAATAAACAGTTAATGACTCGATATCCCGATGTTTCCCGCCGACAGAGTCGAAAACATTGATTGAGATTCGCGGAAACAAACTTCACTGTTTCCCGAGGATCCAGTCATTAAGTAATGTGTTATATAGTCTAAGAATTATATTCCATATTGCTGTGAAAAAAAAATCGAAAAGCAAACCAAAACGTTTAACCAAATCCGCGACATCACGCTACCTTCTAGCGTTATAGTTTTCAAAATATTTCACTCATCTACTTTAGCGAGTAACAGTTTATTTGTTACCTGCAATGTGACCCTAAATCAACCAATGAAAGCGTGCGTCATATCTGGAAAAATCACAGCTATATAAGAACCTCATTTAAGAAATTACTTATAGATTTATTACATTCGGGTTCATCCATATCCTGGAAGACAATTTGTCCAAGGTGTCGAAACAGTCAATATAAAATAATAATAGAGTGTAATATTAAGAGTGTATGCTATTATTAAGCCAGCTAGTTTATATTTATGTTTCTTTATTTTTATAATATTATTGTTGTAACGTCTGACGGACATAGCTTAGACCAGACTTAACGAATTAAAATAAACATCGTGAAATTTGTTTAAAATTCCATCCTATTTTTCGTAGTTTCGATTATTGGAGCGTTTTTGGAGCAGTTAAGATTTGTCGTTCAAAAATGAAGACACCCCTAAAGAAATAGATACACAGAATAATACATGGGTGCGCGGAGATATGGAATTTATCTTCGAGTGTTCGCTGCGCTCTGGCTCGTGAGATAAATAAATAATAATAATAATATTTTGACAGGAAAGCTCCACTCACAATTTGTGATTTTCAGGGAGGTCCTGTATTAAAAATATATATTTCACTAATATATGGAAAACAGAAAAGATAAGTGGTTGAAATAAAATAGAAATAGAACAAGGATTATTATGAAATTAAGTTATGTGCCAGTAAGATTTAAAAATTGATAATGTAGTTGATTGTATAACTTCAGAGTCTAAAGAGTTCCAGTCTAATAGTGCATGGTAGGTAAACTTCTGTTGTCCCCAATTCCTACGTGCGAATGGTAAGTGTAGATTGTGCTGACGGCGTGTATTATATGTATGAAAGTCGTGATTCTTCTTTAATTTAAAGTTGAAGTCCACCATGCTATTTAAGCATTTGAAGATAGTAATACAGCGATGATAGCGCCGTCGAAGGTACAGTGGTTTCCAGTTTAATAGTTCGAGTACTTGAGATGCAGAAGAGCTAGAGGGAAAGTCGACCATAAGTCGAGCAGCATCATTCTGAAGAACTTGAAGGTGATCCATGAGGACGGTATTGTTCTTATCTCCCCAGACGATATCGGCATAGTCAAGTAAGGGAAGGACAAGAGATTTGTAGAGAGTTAGCCGCGCATGCAAGGGCAGCAAATGCTTTACCCGGCGGATGATGCCAAGACGTTGATTGACTTTATTACTGACTCTATCCACGTGTTCTGACCAACTCATGTTCTGACTGACTGTCACTCCTAAATATTTAAAAGAGTCAGTTCGGTCAAGAGCAGAGCCATTTATGGTCAGTGAAACCTCTCTGAAATCCTTGAGCTTGCGTGCGCAGCCATAAATTACGAACTTGCATTTAGATGTATTCAGTGTCAAGAGATTGCTGTTAAACCATTGACATATGGACAGAAGATCAGCGTTCAATTTATCTTTAAGTTCCTGGGCATTAGTCGAAGAGCAGTAAATTACTGTATCGTCGTCAGCGTAGAGGGACACCTCGCAGTAATTAACACATGAGGGTAAGTTATTGACATAAACAAGAAATGGTAGTGGTCCTAAGACGTTTCCTTCAGGAACTCCGACAGGAACTTTCTTGGGAGAGGAAGAGACATTTGCCAGGTTGGTGATTTGGCTTCTGTTAGATAAATAGGACTTGAACCAGTTCACACTTGTGTCAGAAAAGCCAGCTGTTACTAGTTTATTGAAGAGAATAGTATGGTCCAGGAAAACAGCACCGGTTACTAGACCACTGTCCATATTCCCAAGGATAGTATCGGTGAAATGAGTAAGAGCGATCTCTGTTGAGAGTTTAGGTCTGAAGCCAACCTGCCTGGGTGTAAGGATCTTTTCTTCCATAAGGTAATTATATATTTGTGCATGGACTGCCTTCTCAAGGATCTTACTAACTGTCGGGAGGATTGTAATCGGCCTGTAATTGTTAGCGTTGCTTCGATCATCAGATTTGAAGAGAGCTGTTACTTTACCAAATTTCCAGATAGAAGGGAATGTAGAAGACTCAAGTGAGAGATTTAATGTCTTGGTCAAAGCAGGAGTTATGACGCTTGCAGAGTCTTTCAGCAGTCTGGCGCCAATTGATTAATTTGTCTTGAGCATTTTTAGTTGTCTATGCACAAAATGTTCTTCAATTGGAATGAAGACATACTTTCGAGACCTAGCGATAGATTCACCAGAAGGGGGTCGTGGATAGAAAAAATCAAGGCTTGCTTTTATTTTAGCAGCCAATTTAGTTCCTACTGTTGAAAAATGATTATTTAAAACTTCAGCAATCGACTTTGAGTCAGTATGTGGTACGCCATCGACTTCAATACATGAAGGGATTGAGGATGTCTTTCGCGAAGTAATTTCGTCAGTTGAACTCGAGAAGATAAATTTCACTTGGACCTGGGCTCGGTTATTCACGCGTGACGTGGAAATCGCTGATTGGCTGAAAAGCGATATCCACACACGTAAAATTATCGTATTTTTACATGTGTTCAGATACGATGTTTCGGAAACATTGTGCTGGAAATCATTATAAAACACTGTAGTTTATAGGATAAACATGTTCAATTTGTTCATTACAGCACCCACCCCAGCGCCAACACCATCTACATCCACTGTTACGAAAGGTTCTCTCCCCACCAAAATCGTCAATGGATCTGTCGCGACCAGCACGGTATTTCCTGCCTTGGGAAGCAACATCACTGCATTGGCGGGAAAAAGCGCCGCGGGAACCTCGGCACCACCGCCCGTGATGTCACCTTACGTCACGATCGCTGTTGTTTGCAGTATTGTGATATTTATCGTCTTAGTCGGCTGCACCATCAGAATTATGAAAAGACTGTGAGTTTCCGCTTGTTATCCGTCTGATAATTCGGATGAGTCATATGCATTTTGGCGAGCATTTAGGCGTGCCAAAATGGGAGGAAGAGTAAAATATACACTCGTGTTAGCTGATTATCCAACTAATCTCATTTCTTGTGTTCTATGTGCATAGTGCGTATGGTCTTTGTAGGTTTATATAACAAAGTATGTTATTTGTTTTCCCCCGTCTTGACCGCTTTTAGCATTCTGTGATGAGATGAAGATACAATCGCGTTTTCCGAGGTTTTAAGATTTTTGCATGCTAATAAGCTTTTTTTGGAAATTAGGAAACAACTTAGGCTTCGTGAAGATCTAGCGATGACAAACCGAGACGCAAGGCTATCTAGTACCTTCCTTCAGGACATCCCAACAAGTGGAAGGTAAGATGTGAATTCTGCTCAAACGGTGCAACATGTCATGCAACATTGCGCAACATTGTTGTGTTATGTTGCAACATGTTGCGTGTGGGGGAGGGGTGGGGTGGGGTGGCAAAACGATTGCAACATGATGTAACATCCCAGACAACAATAGAAATGTTGCATGCATAGACGATATCGCAACCCCGCCGTCGTAGTGCACTCTGGGATTGTTGTTGTTGGGCGGCCATCTTGGATTCAACAATGGAAACTATCCATCCCAGAGTGCACCGACGGCGGGATTGCGATATGGTCTATGGATGTCGTACGAACGTGATTGGCTAATATGACAGTGCATTCTTGGTGAAACTACTTTAAGGTTGCGAAATCACAAATGTAGTCAAGCTAACAATGGAAGAGCGGTTAGCATACCGGGTCCAATTTTTAAACGATGTCTAAAGACCCTTTAGAAACAAAGTTGTAAGTTGCACCAACAATTTAGCGTGTAACCGAGTCCCCTATAGTTCGCTCTATTTTTTTCAAAATTGCACGTTGCACGTCTATCTATTGTACAGAGGTGTTCAACACGTACGTCTGTCTATTGTACAGAGGTGTTCAACACGTACGTCTATGCCGCAACGTAGCCGTAAATCTGCTGACAAGCTATTGCTTAAGATACCATCATATAATCTTATGGCTGCCGCACTTTTTCAGTTTGCGCCCCGCAACTGTGGAATTCCTTACCATTAGATCTAAAGCACATCCCATCCGTTGACAGCTTCAAGAAAAGCTTAAAAAACATTTTTATATAAGAAAGCTTACTATTGAGCAATTACAGCCATCATATCGGCAGTTATTTCAATTAGTAGCTTAATATAAGTTTTATTAATTAATATCTCAAAAGAAATCAAAGATTATTTTAATATTATAATTTTGTTTTTAAACATTTTATCCATACGTATTTTATCATTATCACTATTTTGCTTTAATTCTGCTGGGTTTTTTTATATTAGGTAATTATTTTTAGCATTAGGATATTTTTTTTATATTATTGTAAAGCGCTTTTGGTCTATGAAGCGCTATATAAATAAACTATTATTATTATTGTTATTATTATTATAATTATTGTACAGAGGCGTTCAACACGTACTTCTATTGTACAGAGGTGTTAAACACGTACGTCTGTCTATTGTACAGAGGTGTTCCGCAACACGTCTGTCTATTGTACAGAGGTGTTCCGCAACACGTCTATCTATTGTACAGAGGTGTTCAACACGTCTATCTATTGTACAGAGGTGTTCAACACATACGTCTGTCTATTGTACAGAGGTGCTGTTCAAAACAATATATTGAGTCATTGACGGCGTCTAACATCTAGGCTTCGTTTAAAACATCGGCCCCCAGTGTTTAACCGACGACACATGCATCCAAGCACCAATATTTTAAGGGTTAGTAGCCCTGGTCAAACGGACGCAACATTTCATGCAACATCGTGCAACATTATTGTTGCACACAGCTGCGTCCGTTTGACCACCCTGTTGCACAAGTGTTGGCTTTGATTTTCGTCAAATCCATTACCGCTACGAAGTACCCTGCACCGCGGCAAAACGTTGTGCTCCGCTGGCCGAAAGAACGAAGGCTCTGAAATTCAAATACAAGTTTCCGAGGTCTTGAACTTTTTAAGTAAATAATTTTATAACTTAGTAAACTCACAGTTCAGTTCAGTTCAGATTTATTTTGCACATGTTCAAAAAGAAAACATTACAGTTTATGAGTATTATAAAGGAATATGAGAAGTAAATATAAGTGAGAAAAAATATAATTAATCAATCGTGCGCAGTGGTCAAAGTAGCATTAGGGCTTTCGAGTTGACCACTGCCTGCGATGTTAATATTTGAACGTAAAGATTACTCAATGATACGTGAACCGGAACTTAACACAATAATAACAATGAAAATATATAATAATAAAAATGAAAATAAAGCCCATGTCTGTTAATCTAATAGTAGTTTATGCTTGAGAAAGGAGAAGCGACAGTGAATTACGAATTAAGAAACCTTCAATCTGCGAAAGTGTTAGGCTTAGCTTTTATGTAGTTTTCTTGTTTTTCGCGAAAGATTTCACGTAAATACACGTACGTACTTAAAACTAGAAACAGGGGTGATTGCCTCTGTTTTCTTTTAGTTTCGGCGGGAAACTGGGGAGACGCGCCCGCGATCGGCTCATCATAAGCGCATGCGCGTGACATTTTGCCGCGGTGCACCTGTACCCACCGTTTTGATCGTGTTGTGTTACTTAATTATATTCCATTCTGCCGTGCGTCTGTCCTATTATAGATGCACAGATGACGTCACAACGTGAAGAGAACAAAGAAGTGCACCACGAGACGTCGAGTGACGTAACTGATGTTCTCTTCACGTTGTGACGTCATCTGTACATCTAAAAGAGAACAGACGCACGGCAGAATGGAATCTATTTGTTTTGTATAATAATCGCAAACTAAAATCTATGAAAATATAACCAATCAAACCGAGTTGAGAAATTGGTTACGCGCGCTCATGACGTCATCCGTGTGTGTGTCCTCTAATAACACACGACTCTTGGTCAATCAGAGCATGCGTTTCGAACTGATTATTATATAAACTTGTTTATTGTCTATAGGTCTGTTAAAATGGAGTCGTTCGTCATCCCCATCCCAAACCCTGTAGACACTGTCGTTATAGACGTGGTGACAGCGAATTCACCTGTACCGTCGGAAATCTCCCTCACCACCCCCCGCGGGACCAAGAAACCCATCTGGAAATCCTACAAGAAGGAGAGGTCCCTCTCTAGCAACTTCATAAAAATCAAAATGGACGAAACGTAAATAAACTTTGAACAATCTCTCTGTTGATTATTATTATTATTATTGCGCGAGTCAAAACTTTCCAGCTGTATTTTCCTATTTCTCAAAGAGATTTACGCCAGAGGAGAAATGCGTTACTGTTGAAGCCTACATATTATTTGGTTGTCACATCGAAGCCAGTATAATTAATTCCAGTATGTATAAACATCAGGGCCCGGTTCCTGAAAGCCCGATTAGCGCTAATCCAGAGTTAATTACCATGACAACTAATATGTTTTGTTGAGAGTATGTTTAACTAATTTACGGTAGTTTACCGTGTTATGTCCTCTTACTTACCACGTTTTGTGTCATCGCATAGTCAAGATTGTTGTGCGGGATTTCAATAGGCGCGAGCCGAGTAAATACGCAACAATCTTGACCATGCGATGACGCAAAAGGTAAATAAGTGGACAAACCACGATAAACTATCGTAAATTTGTTTTTTGCAACGACAAACGAGAAATAGTCAAGCGGAAATGCTTTGAAAACGATGACATTGTGGGGGAACGTGATTCTAGCGCGCTATCACGTAATACGTGGCGTGAGCAATGACTCAATTCGTGGTATGTCCTCCTATTGCCATTCACAAATAAGCCAATCAGAAAACGAGAAACTGAGCAGTTGCTGTAAAATAGACGATGCACGAAACAATGACTTAGTAAGGCCTAGAGTGAAGGAACTAAATGCGTAGTTTGTCTTGGCAAGTTAAGGTACAATATTGTAGATATTAATTGAGCTTTTACACATTTATTGTTTTTTTCAGATGTATTAGTGACAGTCTCAAGCCATCGATTTCCAATCCCAGCCTTGTTTTTGACGAAAACCCAAAGCACATCGCCGAACGCCATAACTATGTACGCAGATTTGCGTTGCTCTTGAGGTAAACACAATATTGCATATAATACTGATGAACTTCATACAAAGTTATGTGCCGACGTATTTAGTCTCCACTACATAAACTGACATCGAGGTAATAGGGAACTTGCACTAAACGGTCACGTGACCTTGTCAATCAAAAAATGGTGCTAGTACAATATAGCGATTTAGGTTCATATCTTTAAAACTGAAGCAAAGACAAATGTTTGATAGAGTGGCAAGCCATATTGTATCGTACTAGCACCATTTGTTCGACTGATAAGGGCATGTGACCGCTTAGTAGAAGTCCCCTATTCATAGTTTTGAAGTTCTTGCTTCTCTTTAGTGAAATTTTATTAACAGTCTACAGTTTATTGGGGTAAGATTTGAGGCAATAGTTCTGCACGACTCATTACACATATTAGTGACGTAATAGCCTGCAACTGACAGGCTGATGGGAGGGAAAGAAGAAGGGCGAAGGAGAGCCTGCACGGACGGACGCTATACAAATTTGAATGTTTATTTTTTTAAGGTCGGCACACACGAAGGGACAAGCCCAGGGACAAGTCCCGGGGACAAATCCCTTGTTGCGTACACACAAAGGGACAAGTCCCCTCGTCTGAAATAGGAAAAATATTGTCATTATGTCCCCGGGACTTTTCCCTCAATTCAAACCAGTTTGATTTGAAGGGACAAGTTCCGGGGACAAAATTTTGTCCCCGCGACAATATTTGTCCTAATTCAGACGAGGGACTTGTCCCTTCGTGTCTAGCGACCTTTAAGGCCCATTCTACGGTGAAAATCGATCACGTGTGCATTAGATTTGATATCTTCGGCCTGTTTCAGTTAGATAAACAAAGCCCACCCAATTATCATCCTTAGTTTTAATTGCGTTCGGCACCAGTGGACATGGAGCGGCGTCTGAACTAAACCTAATGATGGATCAATGTAGGGAGCTCTTCTTCCTCCTCCTCCCCCTATTCCCATGAGCCTGTTCGCAGCGGGCTAGTGACGTAACTATAACATGACCAGCCAGTTACTATGGACACTAGTGAAGTCGATGGTATAACTTACTATTATCATCATTATTTACAGTGACGAGGAGGACGTCATCGATAAACTGAAGAAGCCGAAGAGAAAGCGCTGGAGGAGGAAGAAGACTGGATAGATCACACACACATATATATCTGATACACATTCACGTGTTTCTAAAAATGTTGTCCCGAACAAGCAGCAAACGATGAGCGTCATACCCAGACCGCAATGCATTGTGGTTGTTGCTAAAAGTCTGGTGAATTCGTTTGTTTTTGGAATCAAAGGTTTTAAGAAGAATATTAATGGTTCCTTCGAATGGATTTGGAATTACACCGTATTCCATTCCGCATAGCTGCTACCAGTTATAATGACAATCCTTTGTCGCTCGTCCGTGACAAGCTTATTTGAAATAGGTGTATATGGTTATTGCCAAACTGATTAAATCCAAGTATCCCAGCACTATAGACTCAAGATTGCCGAGTTCAAGTATTTAGTAATAAAAAAACATTTCTTCAGTTAACTTTCAAACATCGCTTCGTTTATTACTCCTTTTCTCTGGAATTCTTTATTTCCTCAGTCGATCAATAATTGTCAATTCTGTCATTTAAAGCAACATTTTAGTTATTGCCTGTCGGTGGAGTTATTAAGGATGGAAGCTGTACACACTTTCAAACCAAAAACGTTTGAATAGAAATGTTGATATAAACTAACAAAGCAATGTGGTCATGCATGCGTTGTTTTCCGTTTAACAGATGGAAGAAGCTGGTATCAGGAATCTCGAGTTGGAATCGTCGAGATAAGAGAACTCTTGTTTTCTGTCTTCTTTAGCTGATCTTTCCAATGATGCTATTGGTTTGGTGATGAGGAAATTACGTTACAAATATGGGTGAACCGTTGTACACGTTTAAACAAGCCCAAGTACTACAGAAATTTCCAGATTGAACGTGAACCTATAACAACATTGAAGGGGGGATTGGGGGTTTATTTAAAGGAGTCCCTAAAAGCGACCAGTGTCCCAAATCATTTTGCCCAAGATTGTAGTTCAACAAAATTTGATAAATAGGCTTAACCCAAAGGGAATATGGGTATCGATCCTTAAATATTTAAAACAGTAGTTATGCTTCGACCTCAATAGGAAAGGCAGAGTTCCTCAGAGTCAACATTGAAGAAGCTAGTGCTGTGCGGTTAAAGTGCCTATCACCCTTTTGCAATTTTGATAGCTTATGAACCTTCGAAAAGTTTTGAGTACTTCTGTTTAGAAACTTTTGGTTTAAAGTGAATACTTTACGTTCTACGCTTGTTTGAAATCATGTAAATTTACCGCCTCCCGGTTAGCTCAGTGGTTAAGCTCCGGTCTGTCGAGCGGGAGGTCGCGGGTTCAAACCCCGGCCGGACCAACACTCAGGGTTTTAAAATAACTGAGTAGAAGGTGCTGCCTTTGTGAACCAACTGCAAATGGTTAGACCTTCACGTCTTCTCGGATAAGGACGTAAAATCGTAGCTCCACTGACATGGCGGAGACAAGCCTCGTAGGTGACCTTGAGTCCTATTGCTTGTTTCCTGTGGCGTTTCGCTCAAATGTTGTAAATAAAATAATAAATGACCTTTCCCGACCCATGACCGCGTAAGTAAAAGCCTGGGTCGAAACCTGGGTTGACGTCATCTCATTAATGCATTATTCTCCATGGTGCCTTTTTATCACATCATCGATGCATAGAAAATATACAGTTTTTGACTGAGTTGTTAGTAAAGAAAAAAAGTCACTTTAGTCAACATGTCAAGTATTTCTTCAAATGATTGCAAAGCCGAATTAATTATATGACGTCAAGATGACGTCTACAGGTATCAACCCAGGCTTTTACTTACGCGGTCGTTACATTTACACGATTTCAAACAAGCGTAGAACAAAGTATTCACTCAAAACCAAAACATTCTTCACAGAAGTACTCAAATCTTTTCGGAGGTTCATAAGCTATCAAAATTGGAAAAGGGTTATAGGCACTTTAAGGCATGCCTGTTTGAGATCTCTAATGATTCGTGCTCCCTCTTGTCGCGTCAACCGAAGGGAAGCAAGAACCAAGACAATAACGTCTGTACGAATGTAAGAGAAAATCGTCGGGCAATCTTCCAAGTGCAGCTCAGAACAGCATGCCATTTAACTGTGTTCTCCCGCTTCTCATATCCGACCGTGGACTTCTGGCAGGATAGCCAGGTAACGAAGTTTAATTACCCTCCTCAACACCCTAGTCCCTTGGTCTCGAGAAACTGGGGGCGCCCGTGATGTCACAAGATGTCCAGAAGGTAAGACTGGGGACCAGGCTGCTCTTACCGAAAAATAAAGAAGCACGTGACAGCAGAAAGCATTTCAATCAGATGTTTAATTTCACTGAGCGAATTTGGTATACATCCTAACTACGATTAACATGTCAATCAATAATGGTCTTCTCTGAGCCTTGTTAGGTAATAAATAAATATCAAATATCCCAGGTTGATTAGAGATCTTCTGCTTTGATATACTATACACCTCAATATATATATATATATAACTCTCAGGACTGCTGAAGTGATTCAAAGCAAAAGATCACCGATGATTCAGCTCTTATTCAGTGGTACCATGAACATCACGCGCTAAGGGTTCTACACACTTGGGCATGAGAGACAGACACTTGGCCGCAAAGTGCTTTAGGACAACAACATGGTTTGCTGTTTATGCCAACTATGAAGTTTTAACGTTTTTGCTCGATAATGTAACCAGTACTATCAGAACAAGCCCTTGGCTTAGCCAATGAAAGTGACGAGTTGCTATAATACGCCACCAGGTCTCTGTCCCTCTACACATCCTCTTCAGGGTTGCCACTCGGGACAAAAAATTCTCTGACTTTTCACTGACCAGAAAACAATTTTCACTGACCATAATAAGACTGTTCAAAAGTCATCAAAACCTGTAGCCTCCCCTCGCAGACGCTTTGAGGCATGAGGGTCGTCGTGGCAACCTAAAAATAGAATTCCCTGACTTTTCCCTGACCTTGCAATAATATCGTTTTCCGACTTTTCCCTGACCGTGGCAACCCTGCTTTGTGGTTATTTGTGGTACATACTGATCTGAAAAGAACTATAAGGTTGGCATACAAGAGTCCTACAGTTATTCTCAAATCAGTATGTACCACAAATCACACCATCCAATTTCGCCAATAACTTTGTACATATTCAAGTTATCATATTCTGTGGTACTCAACAGTACACTAAAAGCGATATATTACAATCTGTAAAAGTATTTAAAGCAATATTAATATCTATATGATCATATATTTCATCTTAACTATTAAACAAAGGCGGGAATTTGAGCGCACTGCGTACATCCCATTAAATCTAGTGAGTGGAGTGCAAATACTTACCTGCATGTTATAGTCCGCAGAGTTGTGCATAACGGAAGAGCACCATTTTAAATTTTAATTATGATTTATTATTTCCACTAGAGTTGTTAATATTTCTGTTATCAGATTTACTGTCTATTTCATATAATGTATCCACTTGTATTTTCTCCCTATTTTCCTTACTTATATGAAATTCTGATAAGATTTCTGGTAAACCTGTCCTCGTATATCTATTCTGATGGTAGTGGCTAACTCGAAAGCTTCAATACTACTTTGGCCACTTCGCACAATTCCTGTAAACCATATATAGTACTTCTTGTTACTTTTCTTCCTATGACAAACTTCATACCTACCTGTAAATAGTGTAAAAATAAAGAACCTTGAACCTCATGCGGACTCGGTTAACTTAAAGCATCTGTTGCAGTCACCGCACTTGATTAAAACAGTCAAGTTCTATTCTAATAAAACAATTTCTAACAATCTACCGATTTTCTTTTGCTACGATATATATATATATTTTGAACAAAAAAGCAGACACTTAATGGTATTTCAACCTAAAAAATACGCCTAACAAATTTAAACAATGTAGGTTGTGAAATTTCATAACATATTTAACTGCATTATTCACAATCTCATACTCGCTGTACATATTTTGCGCGGCGTTTGTGCCACCGTCATTTACGTTTCACTTTTGTTACTGTACATTTTTCAAAGCAAAATATGTATCTTCAGAAAACTGCGTTACCAAGTAACGAAAAAAAAAAAAAAAAAACCCTAAATATAGTTGACGTTGATATTTACTCCTGTGCTCATAATTTGTACATCTCTGATAAAATAAATAAACGGGTTTGTCGCAGATTGCTCTAAACCAATAACATCTACACGCTCTCAAAGGAGAGATCGTGCCTAGATCATAAGGTCGAAAAGTCACATGCACCGAACCGAACCATAAAACGTACCCTTACCATTTCGAACAGATATTTACAGGCAAACGACGAGTTTTTACTGGTCTAGGGGTCTAGGGGTCCACGCATTCTCGAGATTTAATGCAATGATTATCATTACTTGTCAAATCGGTTTAAAGTAATGATACTGACTCATTACTCTAAGACAAATCTTAACCTGAACCACAAGGAACCCTAACCATCCAACGAGTTTTTACTCACTTAGGGCTAAGGTTCACAGGTAAACAAGAAGGGAAGGTAGACGAGAGAAGAAAGTATTTTGAGCGGTCCTGCCGCGGCTCGAACTCGTAACCGCTTGCGTGTGGAACAGACGTCATGACCACTACACTAAACCGGTCTACTCCCGTTCGGAATGTAACAAATATTTATCTTTGACTGTTTTTAAGAGTAATTATTACCATTACTTTAAAGCGATTTGACAAGTAATGATAACCAGACAAGTAACAAAACGAGTAACAATTTTCACGAGGTGCTAATCTAAATATAAAAAACAACTCTAAACCACAATATGGATAAGATTAATTAGAAAGTAAAAAATCCACCCTTATCGTAAAACCAACACGAACAGAAGGCTTGGCATCATACATGTATAGACCTGTCTCTTAACTCTTAACGCCCAGCGCACCAAGAAGGGCCTGTTTACATGAAGGGAGGTGTTCACCTTAGCATTGTCGTCAATATGTAAAACAGTCTCTAGGGATTACAATACATTGAAGAAAGCCCTAGTGCTTGGACCAGCAGCATTGTCGTCAATATGTAAAACAGTCTCTAGGGATTACAATACATTGAAGAAAGCCCTAGTGCTAGGACCAGCAGCATTGTCGTCAATATGTAAAACAGTCTCGAGAGATTACAATACAATGAAGAAAGCCCTGGTGCTACGGTCATCTCACTGCATGTAAACAGGCCTTGATTAACGTAACTATATCCCACCGCCATGTTAGTCAGATCGTCATCCCAGCTCCTCGACCAGGGATGCCAGTAGAATACTATGAGGAAACGCAGCTCCATTTTTTATGGCCGTATATACAGTATGGAAAAAAACACGTCCGTAACCCGAGGTTCTGGTGATCAGAACTGGTTGATGAGCAGTTGTTACCTGCGGGTTCACGTCTCCTCGTTGACACGATCTTCCTACACTTGTGAAATTAAGTCACAAACTATCATTTAGACGAAAACTAACATTTCAGACGATAGAAGAAAAAGCACCAATAACTTTCCAAAATCTCTCACTTTCGTTCTTCATTGAAAAATAAAATCGCACCAAAAGTATCCTTGATATCCGCTATTCACATACTCTACATTCCAGCCTTCTTGATGTCCTGTCTTCAGTGGAGAAAAGAACTGCAAATCTTTTATTTTGCGACTTGACTTTAACTGTTGTCACATCTTTCCCAATGTGGGGATTGAACTTCAACAACCTTTCCTTTTAAAATAGACTCGCTGCCTTCTTCATATTCTGCTGCTTCCAACCTGGAAGTTTAGTGAACTCTTCCTGTGTCATCTTGAACACTTCCTAAAAACGAGCAAAAATGCAAAGAACATCAACTGTACGGCATTTAGATGATAGTGGACTATGTTAAAACGCATGTCTCTTTGCTCAGACAAAACATCGGATTATCAAATACACCCCTTCCACCCCTGCACAATGCAATATTCCAAATACAAAACCTAGTAGGTAGACCAATAAAAAAATAAAAAAAAGGTTTTTACAGTAGCACAACTATACGGTTGCTCCCCCGGATTGTAATTAACGGTTGCTGGTACCTGGAAGTCACTAATGCTAAGATAAGTTTCCAGTTTAGACGGGTCGACACCCTGTGGAGGTGGAGTCTGTTGTAGCTCTTCCAGAGTGTACGAATCCCTGTCAACAAGAAATGCGACTACATTAATATCCACTTGCTGTAGCAAGCATGCATCACAGCCAATCTACGGAAATCTAACAATACGTTTGATCTGTCTGCTTGGGTTAGCTGGTGGCTGTACCTCATGCCATGGTGAAACAAACACTAAGACAAGTCTTGCCTCATTTTCAACAATAACAGTCATCTTGTGCATGCGACTTGAATAAGTACTCACTCTTCCCCAGGACATGATGTAGCCACTTTTGGCTCGCTGCCACTGACTATAGGTAACATGAAACATTATTGCTGGCACTGTTATTATCATGTTATTATTGCTACTATTTTTTTTATTTTTTTTTTTATTGGTATTTATTTATTTTTTGAATTTTTTTATTTTATTTTATATTTTGATTTATTTATTCTTAATTATATTATAATTATCATTTAATATCGCAGTCTAAAATACTCTCTATAGAGTGTAGATTTATCTGGTAAATAAAAACAACAACAACACTTTATTCACACAAAAAAAAAGAGTATAATAGAGATAATATATAACTGAATTAACCAGAATACTGGGTGCCTGAAATAACCAAAATAGCTAATCTAAGGTTTACAAGATAATTAACTCTTTCCCTACTGAACATGTTTGGCTCAGTTGGTGAAACCCTCAGTGCTAACTCAACCCTCCACCCTCAGTTCAAGTTTGGCTAGCCCGGGGCAGTTAAATACTGCTGACTTTTTAAGCCGAGGGCTCAAACTTTTCCCACAATGCCATTTGGGAGAATTCTGTGCACTCGTTGACTGTAGGTATGGCTGCTTCGGTAGGGTTTCCAATGACATGTGCTCTAATTTTGGACAAAAAAGCCACTGCAAGAGAGCTAGAGGCCATCATTAAGTCTGAGGACGGCTGAAAGGTACTTGGTTTGCTTTTGGTAGGCCTTGTGAGGGGATTTCACAGGATTTTTCTGTTGTGTTTGTGCTTTGAGACACATGAAAAAACTATTCAATGAAATCCTTGAAATTCTGCAGTTGGTGATCTTTTCCCCCTGATCAACCTATTATGATGTGTTTTTGTCACTTCTTTAAAGCAACGGCTTGAATCCAAATCACCGCTCTTGGTTGTAGGGGTAAAAGAATTCTAAATAACCCTACAGGAGTCCCAGAGGGGTGGGGGGTTACACTTTGTTATTTTTTTTGATTACCCAGCATGCAATTGGAGGTGGGAGCAGGTAAATGTGGTCGAGTGAAATGCAGTGTAAACATCGGCGTGGTTCAGTCGTTTGGTGCGTTTTGTGCAAACAAACCTGCTGGTTGGAAAGATTAAACAAGGTACTGTAACGACTGAGTGGTGATTTTGTATTTGCTTTTGATTTCAAGTGCGAATGGGAACGTTTTTTTGAGCAGATTTTCAGCTCCTCAAAATTCGTGAAAATCGAAGAAATGAACACCGATCTCCAAAACAAATGAGTTTTTCCAAAGTGGGAGAGTCAAGCGATCCCCGTTATAGCTGTGGCTTCGAAGTCATTCATCCCTTGAAATAATATCACAACATCGTACTTCCAGCATGTCTAGGTTTGATGCAATAATTTTCTCCAGGTACATGCTTCATATTGAGCGGTTACGGGCAGTGTAGGAGGGAAAGGGTTAAAATAGTGTAATAAGCAGCCAAAATAGTTTTTTAATGTAACAAGGAAGGACGAAGAAACACTGACACACATACATTTTGTAGGTGCATGTACAGGCTTTTAATAAAGTGAGTATAATAACACATCCTTAGTAAATTTTAATGAAGTGGGATTTAAAGTTGTTTTTAAAGGAAGAAAATTTGATTTAAGTAATTTCAATTCTTTAGGGAGTGAGTTCCAGACCTGAGTACCTATGTAGTTCAGATTAAATTTGCCACTTACTTTGTAAACGTTTGGAGAAGCTCATGTACTGGTTGCTTGGCACCTGCTTGCTTGCCGGTCTGTAAACAGAAAGGATGTCAAGCATTACTCAGTGGCCAGGCACAGCCAAACCCTTAAATTACTTCTATCGCTTATCTTTGAGCATTGTTGAAGTGTTAATAAAATGTGGGATGCTGGAACGAGAGGAGGGACAATAGTAAAAGAATGACAAGGAGGAGGAACAATAGGGAAAAAGAAGAATGACAAAAAGGAAAAGAAGGAGAAAAAGAAGGAGAAAAAGAAGGAGAAAAAGTAGGAGGAGGAGAAAAGGGAGGAGGAGAAAAGAAAGGAGGAGAAAAGGGAGGAGAAAAAGGGGATGAAAAAGGAGGAGGAAGAGGAGGAAGAAAAGTAGGAGGAAAAGGAGGAGGAGGAGAAGAAGAAGAAAAAGGAGGAGGAAGAGAAAAAGGAGAAGGATTAGGAGGAGAAGAAAGAGGAGAAGAAAGAGGCAGAAGAGGAGGAGGAATAATATTTGAAAAAACCAGACACTGATAAAAACATGTTTGTACAACAGTCCGTCCTACCTGTTTCTGTATGGAGATGACGAAATGGTTGTCATTCCAGTAGGGAAGCGCCACCTTGAATGTCATGGGTTCTAGACCAGCATACACCACGAACACACGATGAGACACACGCTTACCAACATCTAACAACAAACAACAGTTATAAAGTGAGAACGAGAGCATCAAGGCAAAACTATGTCATATACTTTGGGGTATTCAGTATCATGACAGACTTCAAAGTCTTCGAAATTGGCAAATATGACTGCTTTGGATAAATCTTTCAAACATTGAAAAAATATCATTTATTTCAAATATCTCACTCATTCTTAATTGTACAAAGTCCGTTAACAAAATCCATACTCTTGGTTCTCACACGTCATAACACCTAGAGACTAGGTTGTTGTCTCAGACACCTCAGTTGTTAGAACCGACAATACTTGACAGTATCATCACCTGCGATATTACTAGAGGTAGTAATATTTCAAAGCTAAGTGATTGATAGAAACCACGTCTAAAAAATCGCATGCTTTGAAATGGCTTCTCACACATCATTAGATATTCATGACACAGAGGACAATGATATAAAAATAACGCAACTAATTAAACAATATAAACAGGAAAAAATTGAAAGCAAGAATTCCACTGAATTTGTATATTCATATTCAAATTAGAGTTCGATGAGGTTCGAATAATCAAATCATAGTGCAGTGAAAGTGAGAATGGCAGGCATCGAAACGGCTGGATGAAGAGAAGCGAAAACGCAAACTATTTAGAGAGCCCTAAACGGGCAAAGACTGAACCGTTTGACTGTCAAATGAACTATGAGTATTAGAATTGGTCGGGCGTGTGTAAATTGGAAGAATGGAAGTCTGGGTGGAAGAGCAAGTCTTCGGAATTGGAAGAGAAACGTTTGAAGATTCGTATAACGTGTATGACGGCAGAAAGCTTAACATTTCTGGCTTATGAAATTTTATACAAGCATTTGTAGACAAAAATGTAAGTAGACTTCTAGAGGCGTTAAAGTTTATAATATGTTTCATGTTTCTTCATGTTTCTCTCACGTAGGTATTAAACTGTAATCTAGAAGTAATTTGCAAATTTGCTTTGAAACCGTTTCCAAAAACAGCAAATATGCAAATTTGTCGTCCCTGGTTTCCATGTATTACCACGTGATCTGAAACGAGACTGAGCTGACGTTCTCCGTACCTTCAGCGTACTTGACAGCAGTCTCCATTGCTAGTTTCCTGTCGTTGTCCCATCGCTGTTTTCCTGTTCCTGTCAGGGAATCAATATCATCTTCAGGTATCCACCCTTCCCAGATGTACACCTCGAAATGGTTGTCCAACAGGAATAGACCTAAAGTCACAAGAAAATACGTTACACAAAGTACCTACCCGTGAAAATGAATCAAAAACCGCTTGCCAAGATCTGCAAGTTTATCCACAGGCAACCCAAGCTCAAATTGTGTGTATTTGTCAGTATATAATATAAAGGCTTTGTATGGGAACTGCTAAACGGGGAAAATCACGAATTTTACCACTATTGATAGATCAAAATCAACTGGCATCTGTTGTTCTTTGTCGTTTATTAGCGATTTGGGCTTCTTTTCCTTTTTGGATCTCCTCTCCCTAAGAAGCCCAAATCGCTAATAAACGACAAACAACAACAGATGCAGCAAATGTATGTTTATTTCAGTTGATTTTAACATATCAATAGTGGTAAAATTCGGGCCATCCCTTCATGTAGGACGACACGAATTGCTACCAAATTGTATTGTATTGTGTTGCATTCTATTGTTGTATTGAATTGTATTGTGTTGTATTCTATTGTATTTTTGGTAAAAAATTCGTGTCGTCCTACATAAAGGGATTGCCAAAATTCGTGATTTTCCCCGTTTAGTAGTTCCCATACGAAGCCTTTATATTATATACTGACAAATACACACAATTTGAGCTTGGGTTGCCTGTGGTTTATCATTCTGTTTGAAGTATGAGATCTTCATATGAATTTGGAAGACACTAACACTAGTTTTGTTTCTCTTACTGGGCTGTTTTGCTGTGTATAGGTCTTCTTGAAGGTAGGCAAATGGACAAAGCTTTGAATCCATTCTCGATGGACAGATGATTTCACTGGACATAAACTTTCCCGTGGAGCTGCTCAGTTCAAACAGTCGAGAAGTGAAGTGGTGCGCAGAAGGATCTGCAAAATAATAACGTACTTGGCTCACTCTCACAATAGACATTCAAACTCTAATAAAGGCCCATTTTTTATCTTTGTATATTATCATTATTATATCTTATCTCTGTGTAGTTTCCAGCTTAAATTCTAAATTAGGTTTTATTAATTGGATAATTGTACATTTAGCAAATTAGATTATTTTAGTGTATATAATCTTATTAGAATTTGTATATATACTTTAATATATACTTTTATCCATACGTAGTTTTTGATATATTTATACCTATAGTTAAGCCTTCAGAGGGGCATACGTAACTGTTTAGTGTCACCCTCAGTAAATAAAGTCTTACTATTACAATTACGATTGCTATTATTATAGTTGAAAATAGCACAAAACGCATATGAAAAGGAAATACTTTTTTCTTTAGTGTTCATTTGTTCGTCTAATAATCAGATCAATTCAGTAATCAGTAAGGAATACAAGAGAAGCCCAAGCAATGAAGTATCAACCTAACTGACCATTTACGAGACTACAGTAGTACTTCTTTCCTCCCAAGACCTTGAAGAACTCGTCTGGCTCTTGGCCTTCCTGCAATTCCTTTATAGTGACAGCCGACACGTTCTCCACATTGCACTCCATTGGTTTTCTAAAGAAATGAATACTCTGCGTTTTTCTCTACTAACGTATGGAGTAAACCATGCGGAAAATGTTAACCCGAGGTATGCCATCTACTAACTACAGTGTATGGAAAACGAAGAGGTGATAATATGAATGTCCTAAGAGAATGACGTCGTACAGTTTTATGCTGAATTCGACTGCGTACACTAGACGGTAAAATAATACCACAATAACTTTGTTAGTATACTAGCAAGACATTAACTTGTCAATAAGGATGGAGGGTAGGTGCATTTGCAATGCAAGTACTAGCAACAGGTAAGCAATGCGCAACTAAGGAGGGAACCATGGCATCCAAGCCATGGGTCAACCCCCAGCACCTGTCACACTGGTTTACAGTGGAAAAAGATACTTACCTAGGTCTTAGACCTTCCATAGTAGGGATGGGTGGGTGGGGCAATACGGCAAGCCAATGCAAAGCAAGCAAGCTAGAACTGAGCATGAGGGCAAACTCGTCACATTTGACGACCTTGTTGCACATGCACCAAATGAGCACTGTCCGCTGGCCAATAGCTATTTGCAAAGCGATCCCAAAATAACTCACCATGGGGGAAAATTCGTCACACAAGACGACCCATTAAGCAAACAAGCAAGAACTCAGCACGAGGGCAAACTCGTCATATTTGACGACCTCGTTGCACATGCGCCAAATGAGCACTGTCCGCTGGCCAATAGCTATTTGCAAAGCGATCCCAAAATAACTCACCATTGGGGCAAATTCGTCACACAAGACGACCCCATTAAGCAAGCACGCTAGAACCGAGCATGAGGGTAAACTCGTCACATTTGACGACCTCGTTGCATATGCACCAAATGAGCACTGTCCGCTGGCCAACAGCTATTGCAAAGCGATCCCAAAATAACTCACCATGGGGGAAAATTCGTCACACAAGACGACCCTATTAAGCATGCAATTATGAGAACAATATGCTGGCCAATCAGTTAACTATGATTATTAAATCTCATTTAAAATACGTTCCTGTACAGTGATTCTAATTAACAATTAGACTATGAGCTCTAAGTTTCTATCGGCTGATTGTTAACGAGGAGCGTACTCCGAGTCAACTCTCAGCCACAGAAACTGAGAGCGAGTAGTCTAATTGTTTTAGTAGAAACCAAATAGTAGTTCAATCTTAAACTGAAACAAGAAGATTTTTTGACATTTTGACGACTTGGCAGTCATTGTTTTGCTTTTGAAAACCCACTGCTTTTTCGCTACTGATCACTATCAATCAGATTGCAGGATTCGTGATACAACACTAGCTAGTTGGTGTCTAGTAATAACGAATCTTTGGACTATCAGCAATGCAGTTACAAAATCACTACTGAAACAAAGTATGACTCACTTGGCCTGGATGTGTTTGGCGGCTGCCATGGCAACCTTCCTTGTCTCCTCCATGGACTTGGCCCCATGCCACACAAACATCTTCCCCTCCAGACACAGCAGTAAAACAAAACAACCACGAGACCGGAGAGAATTCCCACTGAAGCACAATACAATAAAACAGGGATAAGGTTTGTAGTGTGAAAAACCTTCTGTCAGCTTCGTAAGTAACAGGAGCTTCCCTTTGTTCGCCTTTAATTGTTTCTCACTACCAGATTTTCGAAAAATATGATGAGCCGTATAGAGCCGTACGAAAAACGGATTGATAACCTTTCTTACGTTCGCGTTCTCTTTAGCCCGGTTTCCATATGATCGCAGCGATCGCAGGATTCTTTTGTTCGATGTGAATCGAAGCGTAAATTGATACGCAGAACAAATGAATCCAGCGAATGCTGCGATCGTTGCGATCATATGGAAACCGGGCTTTTACAACGTAAAATTTGGAGGTGGTTTGAAGACACGGTTGAAACGTAGGCGACTGCGTGCATGTTCACTTCAACGAAAACGGTAATAAAGAGAGAAGACTGCTCAGCACATGGCATGACAACATCACAGAGAAGTAGTCCACTCATCTCTTCACCCAGATAACAATCCCATTATAACTAAGTGTACTGTCTTACCTAGCTCTCACTTGTACAAGACATCCCTCTCCTGGTTGCTCGTGTCGAACTACATACAGGCGAACTGTTGACGCATCTGAACAAAATGAAGACAAAACATTGTACTAGTTGTCGTTGTTGTGGGCAATCATTCAAAGCGATACGAGGCGTAACTGTTTTTCACCGAGGGTCAAGTTTTAGTGTAAACGTGACAAATCATAAATAATCCTCATGCTTTATTCTCGCGCCTCATCTGAGTATTTCCTCCGCAGGCATCTCTAGTTTTCGAACTCGGATTGTGGGCTTCCTGTGGTAGGTGAGGTATATACCCACACACTGCGCGGCAAAACATTACACTCCGCTGGCCGAAAGAATGAAGGCTCAGGATTTCAAATACAAGTTTCCCCGGTCTTAAACTTTTTAGTAAATACTTTTATAACTTAGTAAACTCACATGTTAAAGTCTTAGGCTTAGCTTTTAAGTAGTTTTCTTGTTTTTTGCGAAACATTTTACGTAAATACGCAAACGTGCTTAAAATTAGAAACAGGGGTGATTGCCCGTGTTTTCTTTTAGTTTCGGCGGGAAACTGCGGCTCATCAAAAGCGCATGCGCATGACGTTTTGCCCCGGTGGACAGCCAGATAGATAGATAGATAGATAGATCGTTTATTACAAATATTTCTCACTTACAGCAAAAACTGAATTACGGAGGTTTACATTAATATGGTTCTAGATAAGTTAACTAAGTTTTAAGAAGGATATACTATATACTGCTCTAATTAAACTAATGCTATATTACAATTAAAAATTTCTAAATACATCGATTGTAGTTACTTACGATTGTTATTGTAATCATTTGCGCCCGATATTATAAAGGTGTTTCTATATCTATTAGTTCTACATGATGGTATACACATAGGATTTCTACTCCTTAAGGTAACAGTTGGGCGCGTTGTATTAAACGGTAGGAGGCCGTACTTCTAGCTTCCTCCGCAGGCAACTCTATATTCATACACACCGTGGCAAAATGTTGTGCTCCGCTGGTCGAAAGAGCGAAGGCTCTGGAGTGCAAATAAAAGTTTCCGAGGTCTTAAAACATGTTTAGTAAATAATTTCATAACTTAGTAAACTCAGTGAATTACAAATTAAGAAAACTTCAACCTGTTAAAGTCTTAGGCTTGGCTTTCAAGTAGTTTTTTTTTTTTTGTGTGTGTGCAAAACATTGCACATTCGTACCAAAAATTTGAAACAGGTGTGATTGCCTCTGTTTTCTTTAAGTTTTGGCGGGAAACTGGGGAGACGCCCGCGCGACCGCCTCATCAAAAGCGCATGCGCGTGACGTTTTGCCGAAATCCACATTTGTCACGGAGTCTCAGTCCAGTTCCCCCGCATCAATTTCTCCACAGGGAGACTTATATATAGAGTTTTCTGCGGAAGAGGCTAGCGTAAGAGTTACTATTGTGAAGGTCAGAGTTAGTAAGGCAATCCCACTTAGATCTGTTTGATATTCCAGGTGCTGTTGATTTTTTTATTAAGTGGCTCTCACTACGTCCTCACCTGACAATCTCTCCATCGTTCCACTCATGTGATCTCTCCTTAAAAAAATTACAGGTACACTAGCATTAGGACATAGCAATAACTAGCTTGTGTAATTAATCTTTATTTTTATGGTCACGAAAATTCCCTGGGTACCAGTTTATCCTCCAGTTTGGTAGACAGTTCTTACACAAGTTCGATAGCACATACAGGCAGTGGGCTAACAAGGTCTAACGTCAACTGAAGCCGGACTAGCAACGGAAGCGAGAGGGTCCACAATAGGGTCTTAAATCCCGGTATTCTTTCCATCAATCCCGCCATCCTGCAAAGTTTTGAACTCGGATCCCAATCCCGATATGTATTTCTTGCATTTTGAAAGTACTTTCAAGCAACTTCGAAGCAAGGGTAAGCGTTACCCCAGGGTTAAATCACTAACCCGAGAGTAAACTGTACAGAATACAATTACAGATTGAGCGCTATCCTAGGGATAAAGTTACCCTCGCTTCGAACAACCAGGCCCCGACCGATGTCTTTCATGTCATCAGAAGCCATAGCGGCCGAACAACACAGTGTGATGCATCAAGCGACAATAGTTACAATATCCGATCACAGACATAATGCACAAGTTTTCTGGCAATCCGTTGGATGAAAGGTGACAGTTGTTGGGTCATAACAAGAATGTAAATACTGACCAGATATGACGTCTTTGCTCTTTTATCAACACTCAGTTTGTAAAGCTAAGAGAATTTGCATTGCGCAAATCCCGAATCCCGATTCTCAGTTCCATCATATCCGGTATCCCGCAACAAAAACTATCTACATCCCGTATCCCGCGCTCATCAGCTGCAATCCCGCATCCTGCTTCATTTTCCCTTCGCATCCCAAATCCCGTCTTCAAAATAAGCCAAATCCAGCATCCCGAAAAACGTATTGTGGACCACAAGCGACGGATGCAGAGGTGGAAGCAGAAGCGTAAAAAAGGTACGTTCTATAAAGCATAAGCACAAGCCGATTCCTCGCTTGTGTACCAAATTTACATTGCTGAGGGCCTGAGAATTGAAATTTAGGTTGGTTTTTACATGAATGTACTGAAAGGTTCTCCAATAATTCCACTTAATAATTAATCTAGTTATACATTAAATGCAGAAGCCTCGTGACCATTTTCATGTTGTTGGTATAAATGTCGAGTCAGGTTTGCACATACTGATGCTTTGGTTCAATCTGTTCGGCTTGAATATTGTCAGTTTGATTATCATTTCAGGACAAGGAATCATGCAATCACGGAAACCCAAGAGTGCTAAAGACTGTATCAGACAAGGCAAGTAAATACACAGCTAATAGCTACACGAAACAAGATGCAAGGCGTTGTATAGTGGAACGATTTCGTGCACGTACATGTATGCGACGGCTGAAATTGAGCTGTTATGGTTAGGTTGGTTATCAACACTGTGTCTGAAGTTAGATAAATGAATGTACTAAACATGAGATGGCTTCAAAACAATTTTTCAAACAGTATAGTACTCATGCATGGATGTGATGCCTCAAATTTAATCGTTAATGACTCGGCTAATCAATGTGCACACTTAGCACTACAGCTTACCACTTTATATAATCAATGTGTAACTGATCACGTTTATACAAAAAGCAGTTTATAACTTAAGAAAGTCTTGCATCAAGGTAGCAGTTAACAATTGTGGTTAATATCACGTTAATCGTTAAAGACAAGTATGAATATTTTTTATCCATTTTCAAAGGCAACAATAGCAGCTTAACTGGGTTGTGGATAGCCACATCCTGATATTTTAATGGTTAAGAAATGCTCAACTTCTAACAACCTGAACCAAGCATAGCCACCTTGCTTTCTCTCAAAACCACACGTTTCGTGCGCATACATGCACGACACACCTTAATCAACTTAATGCATATTTGTTCCGTACGTTATGATAAACATGCTTACACCACACATGTTACAGTAATTGTATTGTTACATCTAAACTCACACCTTTTAACGCACAAATGTACTACCAGTTACACTTAATGGGCCAAACATGTTAAATACACCAATAGGTGTGTTGCTCAGATTACAACTTACTTCTCTTTGTCGAACCAGCACTTGGATACACTGTTACGAGAAAGCAAATTAAAGAGTACTCCAAGTAAGACTGTTAAATGGCCGTGCTCGCATTCCATACCATGCAGAAGGGGAATTCCATGCAACATCCCCCTACATAACCAACACTCAATTCTCCCCAGAGTCTCATTGTATCCCAGCTGACTTCATTGTACGTGATTGTTTCGAACAATTAGTTCTCAGTTGACTTGGATCTTCCTTATCATCACATAACTCTTATTTTTTTTATTTCAATGAAATCCACAATGTTACCATTTACATTTTGGTGATCATATCCAATACATAATTATCCTTAACCTTGGCATTCGTCATTTATGTAAAATGATGATTATTTCAGTATTTAAATAATTGTTATCTAGATTTAGGTCAAGTATTTTAAATGCAATTAATCACTATTATGCACAGGTTCACTGTTTGGATATCCTCTATCACGCACTGTGGAATTCAGTCCTAACTCTTGATATTGTTACCTGACATTACCCCAGTGCTGGAGAACGTTTTAAAAGCTGTATTTAGTAATTTGAATAGTTGAAATTTAAACAGTTGAAATTTAAACAATGAAAAAATATTAATATACCTGGACGATGATATGCATGTTGTATGGATGATAATAGTATAGGAATGGATGGTTATGGTGATTATGAGGATGATGGCAGGTGACAATATGCATGTTGTATGGATGATAATAGTGTAGGAATGGATGGTTATGGTGATTATGAGGATGATGGCAGGTGACGATATGCATGTAGTGTGGATGATAATAGTGCAGGAATGGATGGTTATGGTGATTATGATGATGATGGCAGGTGATGATACGCATGTAGTGTGGATGATAATAGTGTTGGAATGGATGGTTATGGTGATAATGATGATGATGGCAGGTTGATACGCATGTAGTGTGGATGATAATAGTGTAGGAATGGATGGTTAAGGTGATTATAACGATGATGACAGGTGATGATATGCATGTAGTGTGGATGATAATAGAGATGGAATGGATGGTTATGTTGATTATGAGGATGATGGCAGGTGATGATATGCATGTAGTTTGGAAGATAATAGTGCTGGAATGGATGGCTATGGTGATTATGAGGATGATGGCAGGTGATGATATGCATGTAGCGATGATGATAATAGTGATGGCATGGATGGCTATGGTGATTATGAGGATGATGGCAGGTGATGATATGCATGTAGCGTGGATGATAATAGTGTAGGAATGGATGGCTATGGTGATTATGATGATGATGGCAGGTGATGATATGCATGTACATGTAGTGTGGATGATAATAGTGTAGGAATGGATGGTTATGGTGATTATGAGGATGATGGCAGGTTGATATGCATGTAGTGTGGATGATAATAGTGTAGGAATGGATGGTTATGGTGATAATGATGATGATGGCAGGTTGATACGCATGTAGTGTGGATGATAATAGTGTTGGAATGGATGGTTATGGTGATTATGAGGATGGTATGCGTCGAGTTGTGCTGCGTGGTGTGGTAAGTTTCTAAACATGCTTGTAACAATGTGGTGTATGGAACTGTTTTTTGTGAGGACAGAAGTAATGGTTGGATGATGCTGTAAAGCAAATAATATGCCTCATGAACATGTGTAACTTCTAAAATTAGAGTAATTTACATAAATGATGACCTCCCAGAATAAATGTATGGCAATAAAGATTATACAAATGTTGTAATCTACACAACTTACTTGCCAAAATGGATTATCATTCCACTTTTAAAC
The DNA here is from genome assembly GCA_030867875.1 of Actinernus sp. WN-2022. Lineage (NCBI taxonomy): Eukaryota > Metazoa > Cnidaria > Anthozoa > Actiniaria > Actinernidae > Actinernus > Actinernus sp. WN-2022. The sequence continues at coordinate 141,872,605 of JAOWCC010000577.1, read as the reverse complement.
AGGTTTAGGAAACATGGTGGTTCCTTCCCTTGAGTGACTCGGATCTGTAACAAAATATTCATTAGTTCATGTGGAACAATACTTCAGATATGGCTACATACTTGCCAATATTTCATAATTCAAATGCAGGACATACATGTAACATTGAAGTCGAAGAAAATTTTCTTTCACTTATCTTTGCAACAACAAAAAAGGCCACAACAAAGGAAATATGCGGAAATCAAAATGCGGGACATTTGGATGGCCATGCAGGATGTGGGACAAATGCAAACATAGTGCTGCAATTGCAAACTTGTGGCTGTAAAGTGTATTTTAGTGTGTTCTCAAGAGTAAACATGTGGAAATGTTCAAAGTTTATCTCCACTAAGTGATTTATGGGGATCCAATACAATGCCTGTCAAAGTTTGAGCCACCTGGCATTAGAAATTAATGAGATACATGCATGCACTAAAAATCATTTGAACTATTATGTCATTGTTACGACATCACCACTAAGTGATTTATGGCGATCCAATACTAGTTTGAGCCACCTGGCATTAGAAATGAATGAGACACATGCATGTACTAAAAGTTATGACATCACCACTAAGTGGTTTATGGGGACCCAATACCATGTCTGTCAAAGTTTGAGCCACCTGCCATTAATATTAAGTGAGTTAGCCATGAAAACATACAAAGTTTTACATCAAGCATGGCTGAATGAGCACACACATCTCCCACATTGGATAACACAGCTGTTCACTGAGGTATAAATGCATTTGCGGTAACTTTACAGTTACAGTTTAGTAGTAAGAGGAGAACCAGCAATGAGGACTTGAGCAACGTCAATTCCAACAGCAATTAATGTTCCACTTCGATCTTCAATAATTATTAATAATTAGGGGTGGACCATTAGAAATCCTGGGAGGGGGGGTGGGTAGTCCAAAAAAATAATTCGTGCAAGGCTAAATGTCCCAAAAGAAAATTCCTGCAAAGCACTAAGGCACAAAAAAAAATTCGTGCAAAGGAACCGATGCATTGTTCAATTTTTGTTTTGAAAAAATACTAGCAATTCAGTTTTACCAATTCAAAATATAGTTATAAAGATTACCCACACAGTCTGTGTAAGGCCAGATAAAAAACAAATACTTGGTTAGCGTCCCCGCCCGACCTGAGAAATATCCCCGATCTCTAATCTTTTTTAATTTTTAATTTTTCATAAAAAAACCTTTAGAAAGTGTAAATGCGCCCGCGAACACCAATTCTTTTACCCAGACCCCTACATGTACCACTTAAAATATGCGCCGGCGCATTAAATATTTTAACATCGACGCCATTGTGTTTCTACAACACGAGGTGAGTGAATAATATCTAGTCAAGACAAAATAAACTTCCTTCCGTACCTGGAAAAATTGAAATGGGTGGACGCTAAACAAGTATTTTTTTATCTGGCCAAACTGAGTTTCAGGTATTTCCAGATGAAAACAACCTCCCCAACCTTCATAACAAACCACAAGAATAAACACGCTCAAATGTTTGGCCAAGAGAGAAGTTTATTTGCGGTCTAAAACACTAGAGCTAAAAACTAAAAACTAAAAACAGCTATATTATTGGCAAATAAACCTTCTCTGCAATTACTGCCTCAAATTATTCTCTGATGCCAGCGGTTTTTGCAACCGAATTTAACGTCAGGTTTCATTGAGTAAACTTCAATGTCCACATTTTCAAAGATTACAGAGTCCGGCTGTGCCAGCAATTTAGAGCACATAGAAATATTTTCATGTATTGTCTTGTGCAAAACATCATGGACAATGAAATCTTGGGGTATGCATTTTTGATTTGGTCTGAATCGGAGCCAAGCAATGAAAGACCTGGACTATATGCATTCTAAGGCGATCAAATTAAATTCCTCACATCACTGGGCTTGTTACAAAAAAACTGCGGCTCAAAGTAAATAAACAAGTCAAGAAATGTAAAGCAAATTACTATAAAGATCTGATTAGACAAAACAAAGAAATTCAGGTGCTCTATGGAAAACTATAAATGATTGACTTGCCGTAATAAGATCTAATAATGGCTCTCAGCCGACCTTTATCCAATCTGAATCTGATGGAGTACAGTTAACAGAGCCAGCGTCGATCGATCAGACCTTTGTTAGCAGCAAAGTTTCAATCTCTGGTCGGCGCCATTGACATCATTACTCCAGCTAGGACAAATAAAAGTGAAATTGTCTTTCGCTTTTCGAACATTTCCGAGAGCTTTGTTTTTAAACAATTAAGAGGTTTGAAAACAAACAAAGCTATTGGTTTAGACCGAATCAGCTCGAGGCTACTAAATGACTCGGCTGTGTGTATGACTCCTGACCAGTTTTAACCAAACTGTTTAATCGTTCTCTGGACTCCAGTATTTTCCCAGCCATCTGGAAACAAGGAAAAGTTACCGCCCTGTTTAAATCTGGCGATCACTCTGATTTTAACATTTACAGGCCTATCACAATTATATTCTATACCTGATGTAAGTAAGATTCTTGAAAGGGCTGTACATCAACAACTCTACGGCTATCTCTCGTAAGAGAAAATCCTCACACCTAATCAGTTTGGTTTCCGCCCGAGGTTATTTACTGAAATTGGCTTAGCACACTTCACTGACAACATTCTACGACACATGGACAATGGCAAGGTGACTGGTGCAGTATTCTTAGACCTGTCCAAGGCTTTTGTGACTGTGGACCACAACCTTTTGCTGCCGACAAAGCTCAAGGCCATTGGTGCTTGCAGTGAAGTTGTAAATTGGTTTACCTCCTACCTTGATAACCGACACCAGATAACTGCAATAGGCGACTCTCAGTCCTCTTCGTGCTCAGTGGGAGTTGGCGTGCCACAGGAGTATTCTCGGTCCTCTCTTGTTCTTGGTTTACGTCAATGCCGACCTTCCTCTTACTGTAGATCATTGCCAAGTGACCATGTGCGCTGATGACACTGTGATATACTGTAGCCGTCCTTCTATCAATGACATCGAACATTGCTTAAATCATGACTTGGCAAAATTGGCCTCTTGGTTTCGTATACATCGCCTGACTTTGAATACTTCTAAATCTAAGTTTATGTTAATAGGTAGTCCACATAAACTGAAATCTTGCTCTAGCATCGATATCATTATAGACAACGTGCTCCTCGAACGCTCTGACAATATCAAGTACCTCGGTATTATAATTAATAAGTATATGACTTCGCATGACCTGGTAGAGACCTCATCTATTAAAGTAAACCAAAGGATTGGTCTGGCCAAGCGTATCAGGCACTTATTGCCCCTCGAGACACGCCTTACTTTGTATAATAGTTTAGTATGTCCACTTTTTGACTACCGCTGATGCGATATGGGGTGACAAATACAACTCAACCCTCATAGACGATCTTCAGATTTTGCAAAATAAGCGGCCAAGATAATTCTTGAATTTACCTGGTTAAAGTTCTTCAGCACAAGCTTTGTCAAATCTGAATTGGCCTACTCGTTCCAAACGTCGTCTTGTACATCGTCATATTTTAATATATAAGTATGTTAATGGACTCATTGATTATGATTTTAATATCTTAAAGAACATTCACATGTATAATACAAGAAGAAAGAACGATTTTAGACTTCCAATAATCAAGCTTAATTACGGCAAACAACGTTTATTGTACCAAGGTTTTAGTGAATGGAATACTTTAGATAATTCGTTGCGGGAAATAGAATCCCCTAACTCTTTTTAAACAAAATGTCAAGACATGTTTTTGAATTGCCTCATAAATTTTAGCTCTATAGTCACTCTATAAATGTATTTTTAGCCTAATTTTTAACTCTAGATTATTAAAGTATTTTTATTTTTGTTTCTTATTTATGTTATGCAGGGCTCTATTGAAAAAAACTCTTCGGAGGCATATTCTCTGCTATAAATAACATTATTATTATTATATTATATTATGGTTGTATTCACAGGCTGTAAATCTATATAGGATGTACACTGAAAAATCTCTATAGAATGTGCACTAAAAAAAAAATCGTGCAGAGGTATCGCCTTAAAAAAAATATTCTTGCAGAACTCACACTGCTAAAAAAAATATTGTGCACAAAAAGTTTTCCACCCCCCCTCCCAGGATTTCTAATGGTCCACCCCTTATTATTACATGTAATATCAATTTGCATTCCAAGCATTCCATTCTGCTAACATCTTAGTGAGTAAGTGAGCGAGCAAGCGACACAATTCCCTCCACTATCCCGATAACTCGTTTCTGCACTTGCGTGCATCCACGAGTTAAAAATGGGGGACTGTCCTGCAACTTGATTTGCAGGAGGCATTTCTCTAAGAATAGGGACATGGAAACGTATGCAGAGAATTGGGAGAAAATCTCACTGTAAGCAAGGATTGAGCCAGAGGGGACAATTTGGCCCTTTTGCAAGTGACCTGGCATTTAATTTCCTTTGGAAGCAGACGAAGTAGGTCAATTTGACCATTACCGTATTTTTTCAAGGAACAAACATGTTTTTAAAGTGGAAATGGGGCAATGGTGCAGCCTGGCTCGTTCCATGCTGTAAGCGAAGGGTATAATACAAATCCATTATCATCAGAAACTAACAAAACATTTCTGCCTTGGTATGAAAATGTTTACAGTAACATTCCTAATTACATTTGTAGATAAAGAAGACTATACAATCACCTGGGGGCCTCTCTCCTCATCCAATTCAACAGCCATAACAGCAGCAGCTCCTTTCTCATTTACTGTGCAGTCATTGCCTTGCCAGAAGAAGTATGCAGTCCTCACCCTTCCTGTCACTGTTGATCTACAGCGGGACTTACGGTCTATTGCAATGCGATCCGTCATAACAAAATATGCCCATCGGATGACATATCCTTCACCTGAAAGAAAATGGAATGAAATCTTCAAGAACGCAGGCTTCATCTCCTTTTTAAAAGCTATTTTATACTGCTACTTCTAACATTCAAAGTATGACCAAATCAATGCCAGCTTGGAAAACAACCTCATCAGCTACACATGTAGCCAGATGGCAGTTACCATAATTTCAAATCCTCAAGTGTTAAAAAACTCAGTAGCACTAAATAATATAATTATAGTGAAGGGTGTAATAGCAGACACCTTCCAAGTACCAAACATTTGAAGAATTCCCAGATGTTTTAGGGTCTCACCATTTGAAAGGAAACTTGACTCACCTGAATGGAAATGTCCCATATTTGCTTGTGGCAGTTCATAATGCCTGTATTCATTAATGTGCCATACTGTTAACCCTACAGTATTGCACAAGTTTCCTTCCTTATAATATTCTCCTGTCCATATGGTTGGAACTCCCATGCCTCGACCAACATTAACACCCTCCAACATTTGTCCCTTGAATTGCTCTTGAAGTGATGTCATGATTTTTGGATCACAGGGTTTCAGCTCTACTTTTAGAAAGGGCTATGTAATAACAAAATTATGTTTGAATTAGAATCATGATAGAGTTGAAATCCATCTGGACATTCTACGAGTCGAGTCAATGAGTGTACATATATCATTTAATTTACTACTCATCATCCAGGGTTGTATATATTAAGGAGCTGGCAGCCGGTAAACTTCACCTGTTACTCTACCAAGTTTCACGGGCTGCTTCTTTTATGAGACCTTAACCTCAGTGGGAAAAGGACTTGTACATGTAATTGTGCATCAGAATTGCCCAATCTACTTCAAATCTGATCTTAGTACAACCAATGCTCATGAAAGCAAACATTTATCAGAACCACATTTGTGGGCCACGTAACACAAACGTTGTTGGCACAAGGTGTCAAAAAGTATTTTGTAGTACGGTTAGTATCACTACAATAAGTGTGTTTTACAAAGGAGAATGAACTCCTAATCTGGCAGTGTTGCGTTGGGATCCTTGTGGTCTATGTGCAGACGGAAATATTCTCGACTTCTCTGTGTATGTATGTTGCCACTTCTGCCTCATTCTGGCGTGTGGCTAGGAAGCTGGTGACCACTTTGTATCATGATCATGCATACTCGTGGATCTCACACTCTGCTGTTAGTTTTGTTCGCTCGGTAAGTTAGATTATTTCTTTGCAATGCTGTCTAAAAAGTTCATAGGTATGACTTATCAAAGCCTGAGGAAGGTGTCATTTCCAAAACCGGATTCTCAAGCTCCAAGCGAAACTTGGCCCGTTTGCACCTATATTGGCTCGAAGAAAACTTTGCTGAATTGTATGACCCATATTATCAATTCTTAGTTTTTACCTATCATAGCCTTGAGTTTTGAGAAGCTCTTTTACCACACGGATCTCAATCTACACTATTACCCAAAGAACAAACACACTCCATAATCTATGATTACACCTAGTATAAATTTACTTAAACTGCACAAAACATTCAAGCTGTGTTCAAAGCTCAAAATCAGCTTTTTCCCCTTCTCCATAATAACATAATTATCCTTACCTTCACAATTATCTCACCACTACTGGGATGACCTTTCATCTTGATGATCTTGGTTGGGTCTGGCCAGTCGAGGAATTTCTCACGGAATAGGATAGTTTCTGCTTTCTCATGCAATCTAGCAAGCATAGCCCAGGCTGGACGGCCTACTGATGTTTTATTATCTGATATTACCTCTGATCCTTTTCCATAGGGGTACAGGGGGTCATAAATCCCTAGAGGCTTGAATGGGGACTCAAAGAGTTGTCTACCAAGTGCAAAGGCTGTTTTACGTTGACCAGACAGTGACTGTTGGCCATTCCAGACATACAGTTCTGATCCAAAGTCAAAGATGAGAACCTAACAATAATTTAAGAAGACGACCTATTATGAACATACAGCATTTCAATAACATTATTTTTTTGCAAATTTAAGATGAAATGATTTAAGAGGAAATTATTGAAATTGTGAACAATTCTCAACCAGGCACAGCCACAGGCTATGATGACATCCCCATGAGTATAATACAACAAACTATTGGTCTCATTTCCGAGCTTTTAAATGAGATTTAATAATCATAGTTAACTGGGAGATTGGCCAGCATATTGCTTTCATAATTGTATGCATAATGGGATAGTCTTGTGTGATGAATTTGCCCCCATGTGAGTTATTTTGCGATTGCTTGCAAATAGCTAGCGGACAGTACTCATTTGGGGCATGCGAAACGGGGTCAAATATGACATGCCCCCGTGCTCAGTTCTAGCTTGCTTGCTTTGCTTTTGCTCGCTGAATTGCCCCACCCACCCGTCCCTACTATAGTAGGTCTAAAACCTAGGTAAGTATCTTCTTTCCACTGTGAAATTAGTGTGACAGGTGCTGGGGGTGGACCCATGGCTTGGTTGCCATGGTTCCCTCCTTAGTTGCACAATGTTTGCCTGTTGCTAGTACTTGCATTGCAAATGGCACCTACTCTCCATCCTTTCCTATATTAACAAGTTAAGGTTACTGTATACCTTCAGGTATAGATTAAAAGTTGCTATATATACTGAATAAAATAACGGCTGTACACGGGCAACCTAAATACCATAATGATCATTGATAAATTGTCTGTACAGGTTACTGGATACCTTCAGGGTACAGAGTAAACGTTATACACATGTAGTGTAGTGAACAATATAAGGGCTGTACATGGACAACCTATATACCAACATGATCATTGATAACTTGTCTGAACAGGTTACTGGATACCTTCAGGGTACAGAGTAAACATTGTAGTGTAGTAAACAAAATAAGGTATGTACATGAACAACCTATAATTATACCAACGCGATCACCGTTAAATTGTCTGCACGAATTTGTTAGGTGCTGCTATGGTAACATACGTTGGGAGAATTTACATTCACATCAGTGAATTTCACATATTTGGATTTATTGCATATGCGAATCCATAACGTGTCCATCTGAAACTTTGCACAATAATGTAGAATAACATGGCCTTCAAAAGTGTATATGGGAATTTTGATACTTTGCTTTAAACTAATTTTATGGCCAATGATTTGAAGGTGAAAATCAGTGGAAGGCATTAAAAAGTGAACAAAAAATCCATTGCAGCAAAATATAAAAATTCCCTTTATTGTGCAAAGTTTCAGATGGATACAATGTATGTTATATTAATTTGTTGTGTTTATTTTTCTCTTTATAACCAACAAAATCAGTTTCTATTACTTATCAAGGTTTACACGTACTACATGTAGTTAATGCATTTGATAATTATAACACACCACTTCTCTTTCTATTTTATGTTATCCATGTATATGAAATTATTTGTAACAGTAATCTTGTGGCAAATATCAAAAAAGAGCAGAACAAGCGACAGTACTCACTTCTTGGTATAACTATTAATCCATATCTGGTACTATTTAGGATGTTAAAATTGTTACACAGCTTTCATGAGATAATCTTGGTGAAAGTTAGGTTAGATTTGAATCCTTTAGGGGATACAGTAGGACTCCGCTATCTTGAACTCAAACTCATTTCCCTTGGTTTTGCATGCCCCTGTTTTTTCAGTCATTTACTATGGGCTATCTCAAACTCGGTTATCTCGAACTCCCCGCTATCTCAAACTCTTTGTGGTTGCCCTTGGCCCAAATTGACCCCGGTTATCTCAAACTCTAATTACTAACTAAGATGACAAACAACACAACACTAAAAATAACAGATCACAGCTAGCTATACCAGCTGGTAATCAGGAAAATGCAGTAATCTTATTGCACTTTAACTGCAAATTAATGTGGGTGGTCACTGACAAAGTTCAGTTCTAGTCTTATATCATCAATACAACAACAACTGAACACAGTGCTCAGCCTTTCTTTATGGCAACAGCCACAACATCCACCAGATCTGTTACTGATGTTATAGATGTGGACATGGATAATGTGTAACGAGATTGAGATTTTATCAAACACTTTCCCTGAAGCATCATCAACTGAATTTGCACTGATGTATTGTAGATACAAAGTATGAACACTGTCTTTATAATTTAACTGCATACATTAAAAGAACTGCTGTTATAGTTTAGTATAATTGGATAGCCATGTTTATTGTAGAGACGAGAATCAGACCGAAATTTCAGTGGGATTTATCGTACTAGTTACTGAATAAAAATGATAATTGTATTAGACATTGTATTGAGTTAATAATTATTAATAATATTCCTGATATTTGACACCAATCCCACTATCTCAAACTATTTTCCATTCCCCTTGGGAGTTCGATATAATAGGGTTCTACTGTACATGACTGTATTTAAAGTGCCGCTACAATCAAATTTTGAGATAGTGATATTTTTGTGTATTGGTAAAGTAAAGATGCTACATTTTCCTATCCACACCATTTTTTGATATGACGACAGGAAGTCTTATTTTTTGGGGTCCGAATCTTGAGTTTTTTTTGTCTGCCATTACTCGAACCTGTTCCGTGACAGAGCCTGATGACAGAGCTAATTTCCAGCAGATGTGACATCATCTTCTCAACGCAGCAACATGTGGGGCTACGCGCGTTCACACAAACTTTCGCACAAACATATAAGTAAAGTACGTGTTTATACTATTTTTTTCCAAAAAAGAAAGGAAAGAAGGAAGTTTTGAATGGAAATACGCATTTACAAGAGCAACACATTAAGAAGATGACGTCACGACAGCAAACCGCTGGTCGAAAATAACGAAGTATTTGGAACACACTTCAATAATGGTGGACGTGATTTCAAAGGTAAACTCTCTGCAAAATTCATAGGTTATAATTTGGTTCTTTGATAATATTTTTCAATGATTTGGATATTTTCGACACTGTGTGTCGTTTTGGAAGACAAAAAAGTAGAAAAGAAAATGGTTGAATTTCGTCGTAGTGGCACTTTCAGAACTACAACAGAAATTACTGTAATATTTCTACAAGTATGAGCGCCCATGCAACTTTTTAATTGATTGGCATCTCTCCACCCCCGTCCCTGTGCAGATCTATTTGTCAACCAGTTTTGAACTGTTTACCTCTTTGGTGTCCAGTACAGAGATCTGAGGCAGGTAACCACATGCAGATTCAATGGGCATCAGAGAAGGTGGTTCAGTCCAGTGGACTTTGTACACCATGTTCGTCCTTGTCACCCCTTTCTCATAGTCCTCATCTTTTGGAATAGCATTGGCAGCTGGAAAAAATATTATATTCTTTCTATATAATTGTCCAATAAAACCTACATGTAATCAAAGGTCCACTTGTTACACCATTTATAAAATCTCTTAGCAAACTCATCAATAATTCATGAAGCAAAAACAAAGGAAATCACTGAACGATAAGTGATCTGTAAATGATACAAATTTCTGTCCTGATTTACATAAGCTTTTAATTAGCTTCGTTATTCTGGGCCAAAATACGTTGTATCACCACAATAACTGAAAACATGACTCTATACATGACTCGATCTATACATCTAGACGTTTGATAAGTTAGATACAGAATTCGTGGCCATGCTTTATGGGATTTACAAACTCTCACTCTCAGCTCGAGTTTGTAAATCCCATAAAGCATGGCAACTTATTCTGTATCTACATGTATTACTTAAAGATACAATGCACTGTACCTCTGATTTCAGCATCTGGGTCGCCATTGAGAACTTTCCAGAACCTTTTGACAGCAGGAATATTTTCTACATCTTTGTTTTTTTCTTCAATGAAAGTGATGTCCCTTGCTTTGCAGTCCAGCTCACGTTTGGTGAAAATGCGAGATGCAATCTCAGTGACCTGCAAGTGGAGGAAAATAACTGAATACTGTGAAACACAAAGTGCACTGTCAGTAGAACATTAGTTTTCTTGTTTTATCATGATGGCAAAGCAATTATTGATCTATCATTACTAAATAGGTCCTTTCAGTCTCAATTCTTGATGGCCTGGAAAATGGTCACCAAGCCAAAACTTCATAGCTTGAGTAGCAAAGAGCTGATCTGCAGTAAGAACAATCTCGATGAAATACATAAACTGTAATCATTGGTTTATAGGAAAGAAACTGATAGCATATTTGAGGTGTACAAATGATATTAGTTTAGAATCACCCTTTATGAAAAGATTACCATATTTCCTCGTGTATAAGCCACACCTCACATATAAACTGTACCCCTAACTTTGGCTTTACATGGCTAGGGGCTAACTAGAAAACCTTTGTTTATTTAGGCCCTAGACACCTTTAATATGTATATTGTACCTATGTCATTGACGTTTTCATATTTTGATACTTTTTTTTCAAACAAGGAACTGTAAAATAATATAATAATAGGTGTGAAATAAAATAAAAGAATGAATGAGGAACTGGCTTCGCAATAACGTCCAAGGAAAAACTCACATATAAGCCGCACCCCAAACTCAGGAAGAGTAATATTTCGTTCAAGCTCATATAAATGCTCGTAATTGAAGCAAAACAGAAGAGATTGTTGTCATCCAAAGTCATGCCATTGAACTGCTATTGCAACTTTGAATGTGGTTACAACTTTCCCTGTCATTATTTTCTTGTGTGTATTTTTATTTTTTGCTCTGATCAACTCACTTAAAGGAGTTATCACATAATCTTTCTTGGAGTTACCACATATTTTAATCTTCCTTGGTTCTTAGTGTGCAGGGCCCGGTTGTTCAAAGCAAGGTTAAGCGCTAACCCAGGGTTAAATCGCTAACCCGGGGTTAAACTGTACAGATTACAATTACAGATTTAGTGCTAACCTAGGGTTAAAGTTAACCTTGCTTCGAACAACCCGGCCCTGGAGTTCAACTTGAATGAAACTCATTTCGATCTGTGCACATTTTAAGCCTGATTTCCATCGGATCACTAAGATAGCGAAATTTGCTTAAAGCAAGAATAACATTTCTGACAAAGCCATGAGACTAGCTTACAACATTCATTTGTTGATTATACATTTAGGTCATAATCTTGTCATTCAGCACTCAAATTTAAGTGATACTATGAATAATAATAATAATAATGGTCTTTAATTCATTGATAAAATACATATCATATGTTACAATAACCCCTCTATTGATGCACTTCCAATCACAGATGATGGCGTTTAACACAACTCACTGCTTTCTGTCTTTAAGAAAACTGATGTACCAGTTGATGATCATAGGGTGGAGTAAGCCACGTTTTAATTTTCTCACACAGGATATAATGGCTAACTGAGTCAAAGGCCTTCAAAAAATCCACTGCAAATAGTCTAACTGCAGTTGAGTTTGTATTGTCCAGTTGTCTGTATATCTTATACAGTTACCCCCTCCCGATAAGCAAACTGTGTTGTGCTAAGGTGCCCCTCTACATCATCTTTACAAAAGATGCAGTTTACCACTTTCTCAAATGCTCTAGCAATCACGAGCATTACATTAATTCCACGGTAGTCTGAGTTGTGCACAGGAATATCCACTTTAGGAAGGAGGTTCAAGTTGGCTTCTTTCCAAAGGCGGGGCCAGGTTTGCAGATACAAAGATAAGTTCCATAACTCTTTAACAACAAGTGCAAAGTCTGGTGTGTAATCCTTCCACACCCAAAAAGGAATTTCGTCAGCTCCAGGAGCAGTTATCTTCAAATTAGAGAGTGAACTCATAACCTGGGAAATAGTAAGCTGAGGTGTATAAGTGCCCCTACTGACCACAATGGGTAAAGGAGTTTTATAAACCTGGTCAGAACACAGATTACCCAAGTATTCATTGAGCTGCACGTCAAGTGTTACATGATCAAGCTATAAGTGTTGGTTGGAGTGAGTATTTTTGTCCACTTTTTCCCACCATTTTCGCATTCCAATTTTTCCCAGGATCCCAAGTTCTTCCGATTCACTGAAATAATATTGGCAATCCTCTTACTTAAAGTTAGGATTCTGTCACGATTCTGTTACAAATGTAAATATATTTCTTGACAAAGTAATATACACAGCTAACAGCAAAAAGTGCAAGAAATGCAAAGAGTGAAAGATGGAAAAAGTGAGCAATCTGCACAATTTGCAAAATGGAGATTGTGCATGCTGGAAGGCACGATTGGTGCGACGAAAGTCACTCTAAAATTGAGAGGTGGTTACGAGGCTTTCACGTTTTTTCTGTTGAGAACAGTTGATATTTTTATTCTCCGAGCCACGTTCTTCCCTCTTTTGAAGATAAATATCCACCTTCGAGAAACTACATAAAACTAAGGTCAGAGTGGTGGGAATTTAATAACATGCAATTAAATAATGATGAAGTTACAACAATTCTAAAACAAATATTGGTCTATTTTTTTTCCATTTTCGTTGTGTTCACCAACTTTGTGTGCAAGGTCGCATTCGCTTCAATATTATGAAGTTCAGTACGTTTACTGCATTTGTTTAAAACTCTCAGCGACTGCACTGACATCAAAATTCAAATCAAAATTCACCTGGGGTTTAATTGCCGTGTTCATTGCATTTGCTCAGATCGAACACAGCAAACATTGAGCAAACCCTTGGGTGCACCCTGCATTTGCATGGAGCAAATCCGAATACACTGGAGGTTAGTTCTAGTCGGTACTGTATATTACATAACTACTGAGTGGACACTTTTAGTAATGTAATATGTACCTTGGCTCTCTCAATGGCATTGGCCTCCTTGCCAACCCAGGCAAATAGCTCCTCCTTTGTCACTAGTACGAAGCAATCTCCTGAGTTAAAGGATTTCTGACATGGTTCAGCTAGACGAGTTTGAATGTTACGCCGACCTGTAAAGAGATTAATCATGTAATAAAGTAGCCAGTTATTATCCCTGGCTTATACTGCAACTGTTTTTTTTTAAGAAAAGCCACCACACTAGAGCAACTAGAATATGTATTATGTAATGGATGACAAGTTCCTGCAAGAACTTAGTGTTAATCTGCATCGGCAGGGAAGATAAACACTGGTATAATCAACTGGAAGTTGATCAAGGTATGCTAACCACCGTAGGAAGCGAGTAGCAGCAGATGTTTCAAGTGTTAGTGTTAGCCCTTCATAGAGCTTTGTTAAAGGGTTAATACTTGAAATGTCAGCTGCTACCAAGGAGGATTGGAAGGCCTTCCCACAATCCTTTGTGTAGCAATTCATTCTGCGTTGAATTTCGTGGAGATCGGACCTCAGCAGCAAGTTTTTCCTGGGATTTTGACGTACAGTACCGCCTGGAATTATTGAATCATTTACCGCGGTTTTACCGCGTCCAATGACCGCGGTAATACCGCGGTTTTACCTCAGAACGACCACAGTTTTACAGCGTTAATACCTCAGTAAAACCGCGGTCAACTGCGGTAATTAGTTGGATGCTGAGATTTTTTAGTGTGAAGATAAGATAATATGTTCATGTAGCAGTCATGATCACAAACATGCGAGTTTGGCGCGATGACTCAACATTCTTTTCATTCTTTATTCAATACCGCTGTTAACTTTAGAATCTTTTATTTTCGCTTCATTCAGAACTCTAACGGCGGGTAGAGAAGCACTCATCGGTGAAACAAAGACTTTAGAATCTTTTATTTTCACTTCATTCAGAACTCTAACGACGGGTTAGAATCTTTTGATTTTGCATCATTCAGAGGTACAGAAGCACTCATCGTTGAAACTAAAACTTTAGAATCTTCTATTTTCACTTCATTCAGAACTCTAACGACAGGTTAGAATCTTTTATTTTCGCTTCATTCAGAACTGACGCCGGGTACAGAAGCTCTCATCGGTGAAACTAAGACTTTAGAATCTTTTATTTTCGCTTCATTCAGAACTCTACCGGCGGGTAGAGAAGCACTCATCGGTGAAATGAAGACTTTAGAATCTTTTATTTTCGCTTCATTCAGAACCTCAAATCTAGAAACTATAAAGTGTGGTGTTCCTCAAGGATCAATTCTTGGTCCTCTACTCTTTATTTTGTACATTAATGATCTTCCTAATGCTTCCAATTTAACTGAATCTCTTCTTTTTGCGGATGATACAAGCATTTTTTGCTCTAACAAAGATCTCAATCATGTTTTTGATACTTTAAATAGCGAGTTAATAAAAATAGCCACATGGCTAAAAGCAAACAAACTCTCTGTAAACTTGAAAAAGACAAACTATATGGTATTTACGCCCAGACAAAATAGAGTACATTTAAACAAAAGCATTTTTATTGAAAACCATATTATTAATAGAGTAGAAGTTACTAAATTCCTTGGTGTTTTCATCGATCAACATTTTACTTGGAAGAATCATATAGGTTTTGTATCGAAAAAAATGGCAAAATCAATTGGCATAATATCAAGATCACGTTATTTCTTATCTTCTAAGTCTCGCTTAAGTTTGTATTATACTTTAGTTTATCCTTATATCAATTACTGCAACATTGCCTGGTCATCCACATACCCTACAAATCTAAATCGCATATTTATTCTTCAGAAACGTGCTGTACGAATAATTTCTAATGCTGATTACCTCGCACATACTGCTCCTTTATTCTACTCCCTAAAAATCCTTGATGTCTTTAAAATAAATTTTCTTATGATTGCATGCTTCATGTATTCTTATCATAATCAACTTCTTCCTGCCTACTTTAATGATATATTCTTGACTAATCAACAAATTCATAGGTACCAAACACGAAATTCCTCTAACTACAGATCGCATCCCTGCCGAACTAATATCAAGCAATTTACTGTCCTCTTTCAAGGTCCAAAAATGTGGAATTCTCTTCCCCTCGACATAGTTCAATCTTCAAGTCTCGTTAGCTTTAAAAAATCTCTGAAACAATATTTACTTAACCAGATACTATAATTTTTGTCTGTTCTTTTGCTTTTATCATTGATCTTAATATATTCTCATTTATAATTCAATATGCTTTTTCTCTTGTGTGATAATATAAAAAATAATAATAAAATACATATTTTTCATGACTGCCGCAAGGAAGCCTCTTCAAATAAATATAGTTTCTCAGAGGCTTCCTTGTCACTCTCAAGCGTTAATTTCTAGTTTATTCTAGTTCTTTTATATATTAAATATTTGTAAACTATCTATATTTGTAAACTATCTATCTATATTTCTGTGTAACTGTAATATTAAATGTAACGTTGTGAGTGACAAATAAATACAATACAATACAACTCTAACGACAGGTTAGAATCTTTTATTTTTGCTTCATTCAGAACTCTGACGGCGGGTACAGAAGCACTCATCGGTGAAACTAAGACTTTAGAATCTTTTATTTTCGCTTCATTCAGAACTCTAACGACAGGTTAGAATCTTTTATTTTCGCTTCATTCAGAACTCTGACGGCGGGTACAGAAGCACTCATCGGTGAAACTAAGACTTTAGAATCTTTTATTTTCGCTTCATTCAGAACTCTACCGGCGGGTACAGAAGCACTCATCGGTGAAACTAAGACTTTAGAATCTTTTATTTTCGCTTCATTCAGAACTCTACCGGTGGGTAGAGAAGCACTCATCGGTGAAACAAAGACTTTAGAATCTTTTATTTTCACTTCATTCAGAACTCTAACGACAGGTTAGAATCTTTTATTTTTGCTTCATTCAGAACTCTAACGGCGGGTTAGAATCTTTTATTTTCGCTTCGTTCAGAACTCAAACGGCAGGTAGAGAAGCACTCATCAGTGAAACTAAGACTTTAGAATCTTTTATTTTCGCTTCATTCAGAACTCTAACGGAAGGTAGAGAAGCACTCATCGGCGACAATAATTAGACTTTAGAATCTTTTATTTTCGCTTCATTCAGAACTCTACCGCATCCAATGACTGCGGTAAAACCACGGTTTAACCGCGACCCGATGCTTCAATAATTCCAGGCGGTACTGTATGTTTAGGTTAGCTTTGACTTCCCCGTATTTCTAGCCATTATTTTACAATGAAAGCCTGCGAAAAATGGGAAAAAATGCAGAGAATTACCTGTGATTTGAGTGAAAAGTTTTCAATTTTAGAGGTTCGCATGCACTGATGACGCAATCTGCTTTTGTTTGAGCGCGCGACTGAATAAACCAAAGTATTACTTATTTCTGCCCTTTATCTTTTCAGGTAATCATAACTGTTTTTAAGTAAAATGATTAACAAAGAATCGTCTGTTTTTGGGGTATAATTAACAATAAACACCACTCGTACTGTTCGCGTAATGCTACACAAAAGATCGGCATGAGTATATTGTATATCCAGTGAGCGTGACATTTTGTGAATGGTCTCGAAACTCCGTAAACAATACGCATTTTCAACGG
The DNA here is from genome assembly GCA_030867875.1 of Actinernus sp. WN-2022. Taxonomy (NCBI): domain Eukaryota; kingdom Metazoa; phylum Cnidaria; class Anthozoa; order Actiniaria; family Actinernidae; genus Actinernus; species Actinernus sp. WN-2022. Next base: position 141,855,445 of record JAOWCC010000577.1, on the reverse strand, counting down.
CTTTGTAAACCTCTTAAACCTGGAGCCCTTTGGAGCCCTTTGCACAAATTAGACACTTAATTTATTTATGTCACTGCTCATGCTAATTTCTAGGTAAGGTTAGTTGTCTAAAAGGTTTGTAGTTAATTTCTTTCAGGGTAAGATTTACGACTTGCGTTCACGGGAAATTTCTTCCAAACAACCTATTGAGTAAAGTGTCCGATAAATATGCTCATATCGTATGAAAAGTTTAAAAATTGAAGATGTTTAGCGAGTAGTAAAGTTAGAAAGTATATTTCTGACTTTGTTGAATCCATCTCTAGTTTCTAGAGTTAAAAAACTCCAAGGAGAAATTTAGTTGGAAATGACAAAACTCGTGGGAAACTTCAAGTTTCTTGCCTTCTTGACAAATTTTCAAGTGCAAGTGTTCATGGGAAGGCCTTCCAATCCTCCTTGGCTGCTACTAGCTTCCTACGATGGTCAATTCACTTTTAGTTGATTTTACCAGTATTTTGTAGTCATGCACCTTTAATATGAAGAAGCATAGTTGGTTTGGTTCCTCTGTAGCTGTCTTGCTCTTTTGCCTTCTCAGGACCTCCTGTTTTCCTCAACAACACCTTAGTAAAATCCTCAGTACTGGCAAGACCGGCTATAGCTGACGCAGCCAAGTCAAGGGTATGGCGACGCCCTAGAAAAGAAACACAAGTAGGATTAATCATGGTTTCTGGGAAACTATCCACCCACCCCTGACCCTTGGGTATCATGTGTAATTAATGATTAACCATTAAACTATCCACCCCCCTGACCCTTGGGTATCATGTGTAATTAATGATTAACCACTAAACTATCCACCCCCCTGACCCTTGGGTATCATGTGCAATTAATGATTAACCATTAAACTATCCACCCACCCCTGACCCTTGGGTATCATGTGTAACTAATGATTAACCACTAAACTATCCACCCACCCCTGACCCTTGGGTATCATGTGCAATTAATGATTACCCACTAAACTATCCACCCCCCTGACCCTTGGGTATCATGTGTAATTAATGATTAACCATTAAACTATCCACCCACCCCTGACCCTTGGGTATCATGTGTAACTAATGATTAACCACTAAACTATCCACCCACCCCTGACCCTTGGGTATCATGTGTAATTAAGATTAACCACTAAACTATCCACCCACCCCTGACCCTTGGGTATCATGTGTAATTAATGATTAACCATTAAACTATCCACCCCCCTGACCCGTGGGTATCATGTGTAATTAATGATTAACCACTCAACTATCTACCCACCCCTGACCCTTGGGTATCATGTGTAATTAATGATTAACCACTAAACTATCCACCCCCTGACCCTTGGGTATCATGTGTAATTAATGATTAACCATTAAACTATCCACCCCCCATGACCCTTGGGTATCATGTGTAATTAATGATTTTCAAAACCATTAAACTATCCACCCACCCCTGACCCTTGGGTATCATGTGCAATTAATGATTAACCACTAAACTATCCACCCACCCCTGCCCCTTGGGTATCATGTGTAATTAATGATTAACCATTAAACTATCCACCCCCCCTGACCCTTGGGTATCATGTGTAATTAATGATTAACCACTAAACTATCCACCCCCCTGACCCTTGGGTATCATGTGTAATTAATGATTAACCACCAAACTATCCACCCCCCCCTGACCCTCGGGTATCATGTGTAATTAATGATTAACCACTAAACTATCCACCCCCCTGACCCTTGGGTATCGTGTAATTAATGATTAACCATTAAACTATCCACCCACCCCTGACCCTTGGGTATCATGTGCAATTAACGATTAACCACTAAACTATCCACCCACCCCTGACCCTTGGGTATCATGTGTAATTAATGATTAACCACTAAACTATCCACCCCCCTGACCCTTGGGTATCATGTGTAATTAATGATTAACCACCAAACTATCCACCCACCCCTGACCCTTGGGTATCATGTGTAATTAATGATTAACCACTAAACTATCCACCCCCCTGACCCTTGGGTATCATGTGTAATTAATGATTAACCATTAAACTATCCACCCACCCCTGACCCTTGGATATCATGTGTAATTAATGATTAACCACTAAACTATCCACCCCCCCTGACCCTTGGGTATCATGTGTAATTAATGATTAACCATTAAACTATCCACCCACCCCTGACCCTTGGATATCATGTGTAATTAATGATTAACCACTAAATCTCTTATATGTTAGAATTCAAAAATGCAAAGTGTTAAAGATAGACGAGATTCTTGGCAAACTTTTCATGTGCCAAATTGATGCTAGTGTTATGGTTAATGAGCTAAATCTATTGTTATAGCTCATTAGCATTTAATTCGGTGCATGAAATGTTCGCCGTTTCAACAAGGGCCTTATATAGTAATCCTTTATTAAGCTGTTTATATTTGAAAACCATGATCAAAAGCCTTTTCTGATGATGATATTTATGACTTACACAAGTTGTCTGGATCTCTGTATTTCTTTTTCTTTCTCCTAATAACAGGGTGATCACTGGTCACTGGTTTCTTTTCAATTCTTGGAGTCCGTGGAACTTCTGTCTCTGTCCTGATATCTGTCCTTTGTCGTAAGCTCTTGATGGGGTTAGCCTTGGAGGCATGTTTCCTTTTGGGTTTTAGATGCAGTTTGTCTTCTCCAACTGGTTTAAGCTGCCTACAAATAAATACAACACTATAAATTATTAAGTAGCGCTGTACCTCCCAGGTTCTTAAAATTATTAGTAAGTAGAAGGTGCTGCCTTTGTTAAAACAGATCTCATTCTTCAACTGCAAAAGGTTAGTCACATGTCCCAGCACCTCGCCTGGCCCAGTGTCGTTGCTGTTTTCAGCAAAAGCATCTGCTGCATGTAATATTTAGCACCTGATGCGAAGCACGCACCATGTGGATCTCAATAGAAACGAGTTAAATTGCTTGGCTATTTCTTCACATACAATTTTACAAGGCTATTGATCAAGGGATCCTTGCAAAGCTCAAAGAAAATACAGATTTATTGTATGTGGTAAATTTTACTTGTCTGGTCAGACAAGTACTTTGGGAAATCTAGTCATCAGAGTTCAGAAATACTTGTCTCTGATGGGCGGAAGTTTAGCAAGTTTTTTGCACTGGCTTGCCATACAACCGACAAATAAATATATAGTGTAAATGGATGTATTCCTTTTCTTTATACATAATATTTTATATATACATCCAAGTATATTTCTAAATGGATTGATGCCAGAACACATACATGTAAAGCAATTTACATCATAATTTCATTGATATATTTTAGTTTTATTTCTGCTAAAAGACAATTAATTTTGTCTTGAATAAATCTCAAGCAGGTCCTTTTGTATACACGAAAAAAAGAAAACATTCAAAAGGAGAACTTTGCATTCCATCAAATTCACTATAGTTCTTGCTCTCGACTCTCTCAATATGGCATCCTAGCTAATTCAATGCAAGAGCAGTAATTCAAAAATACATGTATGTATGTTCACGAGAATAATTCTTCCGTCCAAATGTCTCTAAAAATAATATTTAAAATAAGATAATGAGTTTAAGAAAAAAAAAACTTTTGATGCTGAATCCATTGATGTCTGTCAGTTAATAATAGGATCATATCTTGTACTCTGGAAATCTTGTTAATTCAGCTAACACAGTCAGAATAAAGTCTTTACGAAGATCCTTCTTTGTGTATCATCTTACATTGCAGTAAGTTCCCACATACATGTATGCTTATTAAGTCATATCTTATATATTGCATGACAGTTAAAATCATTATAATTTTATTGTTATGACAACATAATGGGAAAATGATGCAGATCATTTCTATACCATGATAAGAACCCACAAAATGTTCAACAATTGATCATCAAAGTCTAAGTCATGTTTCAAGGAAGAAAATCAGTTAGAATGATACTGTGAATACAGAAATAAATTTGCAGGCATGTACAAGTTTAATACAAATTAGAATGTTGGTATTGTACTGTTTATCTGGCTGAATGATAAAATATAAACAATTTTATTTGTGTGTCTTATTGAGTCATCTGACTCTACAAGGGTTTACTAATCAGAGACATGAATTCCCCAGTCAAATTTGAATTTATAGTTTAGGTTGTTTTTTAAGGGAAGAAAACCAGAGAACCTGGAGAAAAATCCTCTGAGCAAGGGCGATATTAATATATGCTATACCAGACTTACATGATTGTTTTCACTCATACGGGTATAAATTCAAAGAAAAAAGAAAGTCTGCAGCTTAAAGCCAAGCACTTAATTAGTTGCCAATATGTAAGCCATTATTGTCTTATGGTCCAATCCTTCCAAATCAAGGAAAGTGATGTAACGTTACATTTAAAAGTATTCAGATAATACTTTTGCCACTGACCATGTGCACAGAGTTTATACTCAAACCCATAACAACAGTGCATAAGGCATGCTATACCTTGCTTAGCACGCCAAGGGCCTGGTGGCCTATTAGTGTGCATACAGGATCAAAGGAGGACCTGAGCGTGCCACTAGAGTATGCCAACTGAGGCACTACACACTGTGTATGTGTGCTCTATTAGCATGGTACATAAAGCATGCTCAGCCATGCACAAAAGGCAGGAAAACAGTATGGCAACAGTTCGGTTTGGACAAATGTTGTTCGACCATTTTGAAGACTTGCTACTAAAATATAATTGGCAATCAACCGATCGAAAAAAACTTAGCATTATTTTCTTAAGGCATTTGAAGATAGGTTTCTGTATTTTATACATCAAATGAATAATTACAGCTCATGTAAGACTGAGCCCCAGCCATCATTTGTGATCTTGGACAACGTATTTTGTTCGAATTGGAATTAACACCGTACATCTCACAAAAAGGTATCTTTAAGAATAGTGCTGGCCAATCACAAGAGACTGTTCCCACACTTGAGACACAATTTGTTCATATTATTGCTGTCTCTCCCGGCCCTCTCGTATGTTTAGTTTCTACAATCTCAAGGAGTCTATCGAAGACTTTAGAAGATTCTTAATTCTCACAGCGTGTTTGTTTTAAGTATTTGCACCAAGACTTGGTATGTTTGCCACTTTAATTTATTCAAAACTTTTCTTACAATCACACTGATTGGGTAGAAGAAAGACAAAAGTATTTACGTCAGAACTTGCATAATATTATTGGAAACTAATTATATAAGCACTCAGGTAAGAACCAGACTATTTTTTCTTCACATTTATGAGTGAAAAAATATGGCTGGTATAGCAGACAAGGGTGAGATACCAACAAACTTAACTCACATACAAAATGTATATGACACCACATTGCAGAGATTGAACCCAGTCCAGAGGTGAGAGGCAAATCGTTTACCACAGACTATTTAAAGGAACAGAAAAAACAAATATAATCATAATTTAATTAATATCTGATTTCAAATACTATTTTGTTCCTAAAAACAAACTTGACCTAATTCTGCTGTACTGGTTAAAGCACAATGTAAGTCAGATATCCTGCCAACATATATTTTCCATTTATTTGCCTGTGTGTAAATATAGTCCTTATTAATTGATAACATCCCAGAAACTATTTGTAATCAATCTAACATGCACACACAATTCTGTACTTACCCTGTTGTTTGAAGAGAAATGGCATCCAAGTCCTCACTTGTTATTTCAAATTTTGGAGAAGCTTCATCTGGAACTTTTAGCTTGGATTCCCCAAAGAAAGACTCAAGCCCTTCACTGAAATCACTCTGGTTTTGATTTGGTTCTTCTGGCCTTTTGCCGACTCTATCAGAAATTAGTTGTGAAATCACTGGAGGGACAATTATTGTAGACACTGCTGTGAGCTCAATGACGTTTTTCTCTTCTGGCTTCTTTTCTTCCTCATTTTTCTCATCATCATATGCAATGTTAACTTGCATTAAGTCAAATCTCTCATTCAAGTTGGACTCTGACTTTGTCTTCATCATTCCAAAGGGTCGAAGAGTTGATGAGATCTTTCTTCCTCTCTTGGTTTTATGCACTGTTGAAGACATCAGAACAAAATAATCTTTGTCTCATTAGGAGTGCTATAGAGACTTGGCTTGCATCGATCTACTAATTGAGGATCGGAAGAACATTTTAAGGTATACAAATAGCTAATTCTTTACACTGATTTCCACCTACAATTTCATGGAATTTACCTGGTGTCATTTTACTGATAAAAAACAACCTCCATTACTGATCTCTGTTAGACATTACATCAGCAAAGTGGATTTCACAGTTTACATGTATATTGACAGAAACAAAGCTCTGAGGACTTATCCTTCACACTGGGTTATCTAGTTTTATTTTCTTTGTAACCAAGATAATTTGTTTGAGTAGATCAATCAGTATTTAGTTAAGGTTGAGATAAGTAAGATACACACTGGTGTCATTGTAGGTCAGTTATTGTTTCTCCAGTGTAGGTGTGGTAGAACACCAAGGATCTTTAATAAATGTACATTGCTGTGCCATTTTATCTTGTCCGGCACTGAACACTATTATTTAAACAAAGACACACAAGTAAGCATTCTAATTGGTTAAAGGTAATCTAATAACAGGAGGAGTTTTATCTTGGCTTCTTGCAGAGAGACAAAGTTATCTTTAAGTTATCAGAGAAAAAGGAATGAGGTTCATAATAAGCTAATTTTGACGGTCATTTCCATCACAACGGAAAACCTGTTTTCAATAAATATTTTAATAGCAGTATGCAAGTGCAACATGTACTATAAGGTATTCCATGCCACATAAGGTATTCCATGCCACTTATAAAAATACAATATTATTTTAAACATGGAAATTTAAATGGCTGCTGAAATACTTGATAGACAACAGGTAATGGCTCCACCATATTTCAAAACTTGCTGTTTATTTATATTATAATAATCTGAAGTACATGTACATGTAGTAGATGTTAAATAACAGTTTAAATCCCATTTCCATGAATGCATGTACTGAATGATAAATTGGAAGTCTGCCTGTAATATTCTTGCTTATAATGTTACATTATAGTGCATGACCACCCTAAGAACATGCAATTTTATTGGCTGAAAATGTTGAACTCACTGTATTTCATAATGATTTTTATAAAAGCACTTGCATAGGAGAACAAATATTTAGATTGAATTTTATATTATAAAACAAATAAAATAAGGGTTTATTTTGTCCTATAAAAAATATAAAATTATTAATGCACTTTTGAGGTCTTTAAAAGCTGCTAAATGCACTCACATTCTGCTTGTGCATCCACAGTTTTCAAGACCTCCAATGCACATTACTCTTGTATAGAATGTGGAGAACCAAACATTTTAAATATACTGACCATTTTCTTATCTCTCAAAAATGTCATAAATTATATAATCTTCACTGATGGCTCTTAACCATTTCATTCTACTGCAGTTTTATCATTGAAAGTAAGGCTTTTATACTATGATGCTATATAAGCTTCCATGTAGGGGTTCAGTATGTGATTAAAGAATACTGATTTCTGTTAACAAGAATCAGAAGATGAGAATTTTGACCTGAAACACTAATCAAATGAAAGATAAAGCAATCAGAACAAAAATGATTTTTCCATTTACCTCATGAACTATTCAAACAAAACCTTGTATAATTTTAAAAAGTGTGAGCACATGTACAGAAGTACTGCACCTTGACCTTATTTTTGTGATATGTATTTTAATTTAATGGGGAGTTGGCTTTGAAAACTTAGGTTACTCCAACTCCCCCGCACTCTCCTTATAAATTCCCTTTCCTTTGTAATACATGTACATGTATACAGTAATTGAAGGGCTGTGTGCTACGAAGGTGTTAAGTGACTCCTGATCACGTTCTAAATTCTCCTTCAAGTTCTTTGTTTTCTAAGGGAGAATTTAGAACGTGATCAGGAGTCACTTAGGCCCTTGTGGCACACAGCCCTTCAATGTATAAGATACTTTTTCCTTTTGCTTTGTAAAATGTTAAATGGTGGTGCAAATAAAGAGTATTTATTATTATTATTATTATTATTATTGTAATTATACAGTCATATACATAAATTTAATAACAATATGGCAAGTTCGATTGACCATATTCCAGAATAAGATAGAATAGATGGCGTGGAATAGTCTCTGGAAATCACTGTGCAGGCACATTTTGTACTCAATACATAAGCTACAAATGCTAGCTAACATGTGAGATTCATGACCAGGATTGGCTATATCATACCAATATACATTTAACTTATTTGCAGTGATCATTCTGTGATTTCATATTCTGGAACATGGTCAATTGAATGCACCATAATGTTGTTATAATTAGGTAGTTTTATTGTCATCAGAAATGAAAGTTTCATAAACAAGCTCAGGCAGTTAATATTTTAATAGAGTGCACCTGGAATAACTAAAATAACAATAAATGAATAAAAATACAGACATGCATACTGTTACATGGGTTAATATTTTAGTGTATTATACATTTTATGAGAGGGGTACCTGGGGTCTGAACCAATGCAGTATAGGTGAGCGTAAGCCCCCTAGATGAGCTCCCATGCTCTTGGGGCAAACGCCGAGAATATATATGTTTAAATAAAAAATAAAAAAAATAAAAAAATAAAAAAATCAGATTTTCTAATCAGATGCCGGTTACCCAGACTGCAACCAAGCCTAGATTTCCCCTGTTGTTTTTTCCACCAAAATTTCAACTACAAGCTTGATATCAGAGAATCGCTATAATGGTTTTTCTTGAAATCTGCAAAAAAAAATACAGCCAACACCTACATGTAACCTACTGACCAGTATAACTGGAACCACATATATATTATTATTTGGCCTTAGGGACTGGTCATAAATTAGCAACAGGCTAAAAATATACAACTCTCCATAAGCATGAAATATTATGCCCCTCCCTCCTCATTTGCTCAATGAAAAAGGGGGATTGCAGGGGGAAGGACCCATTTTTTATGACCCTCCATTTTTGGGGGTTCAAATAATTATGACCCTCCACCTCTGTCCCCACTGCTAATTTGTGACCAGTCCATTATACAGAGTAAACTGCTAATAAGACTCACCTCTCTTGGACTCCTTTTGTTTTGTCTTTTTCTCCTCCTCTTCATTGTTGATCTCTAGTGATTGTTGTACCACAACAACAGGCTTCACTACTTCATTACTCATCACTTGTTCCTCTTCTGATTCTGTTCCAGTCTGGTGCACATAGATGTCATCTTGTACAACACCCCTATTACGGAACTTTTCCTCTCTTGCCACCTGCTCCCGTGCAGCTTTAAGAATCTCAGGTGCTATCCCAACTGCCAAGGTATTAGGCCGATTCTTGCGGAGATGCCTGATTGCGGGCTTGGCCGGTTCTTTCTTGACGAAAACAGACCTCAGAGCAGATACAGCTCCTGCCTTGGGTAACTCACTTTCTCCATCTTCTTCCTTTTTCTCAATTTCTTCTGGTTGCACTTTCTTCATCTGATTCTTGTGTTCCTTTTTCTCAATTTCTTCTTTTTCCTTCTCTGTCCCATTTTCATCTTCTTCTTGTTTTTCATTCTCTTTGTGCTTTTCATCTTTCTTTCCCTTTTTCTCAAGCTCCTTTCTTTCTTTCTCTTTATGTCTTTGTCCTCTCACTGCTTTCCTATGTCTTTTTTCTTTTTCTTTTCTTTCAGTTTCCTCTCTTTCTTTCTCTTTGTGCTTTTCCTTTTCTTCTTCTTTAAGCCGTTCTTTTCCTTTCCCTTTCCTCTCCTTTTCGTCTTCTCTGTGCCTCTGTTTTTCTCTTTCCTTTCTTTCTCTTTCCTCATCTTTCTCTCGTTGCTTCTCCCTTTCTTTTCTCTCCTTTTCCACTTTTCCTCTCTCTTTCTTTTCTCTCTCTCTTTCTTTAGCTTTCTCTTTTTCTCTTTCCTTTTCTTTTTTCTTTTCTTTCTCCTTTTCTTCTTTTTCTACAGAAGGGACACTGTGCTTCTTTTTCCTGAATAGTGTTTTCAAGTTTGTATCAACAATATCCTCAGTTCCAGATGACTCTTTCCGGACAGCTTTCTTATGATCTCCTGGCACCTCTTTGCTTTTCACTACCACAAATTTCTCAACCTCACTTGCCTGTACCACAGCTTTCAGTGGCAAATCTGGATCTAAGGATTTTCCAATTTCTTCTGTTTCATGTTGTTCACTCTCTAACTCACTTAAAGATGTCAACCACTTCTTCTTTGGCCTTAGAGTGGAAACTTCTTCAAATGAAACTTGTCTAGCAAGGGAGAAGTTGATATCCTCAAACTTTTTCATCTCATCAGGTGAAAGGGATCCACCACATATGCTATGTGGCCTATCATCTTTCTTTCTTTCAGGATGCAATATCGTTTTTGAGGTATCATCTTCAGAAATATAACGACTCAAAATATCTGTGGGGAGAGGACAGCGTGAGGGAGCTTCAGAGGACTCTACATTTCCATGTGGTTTTGAGAGTAAAGACTTTGTTGTTTCTTGCGAGACTTTTAACTTCAGCACTGATGTTTCTGCTATGCCTTTCTGGCTCTCATTCTTATCACAAGGGAGATATCCATTTCCAACAAGATCTTTCTGTGAAACATCTGATTGTTTGGTAGGACCATCGACTGAATCTATACTTTGTTGGTTTGGAATTATTTTTTCCTCAGGGGGAGACATGGAAGCAAAAAACTGTTCCCTTTGCAACCTACGTCGTTTCCTTTTTTCCCTCAGCTTTTCTGACACATCTTTATCTGATGATGTATCTCTTTCTTTTTCTTCCTCCCTTTGGTCCACTATAACAGATTCTTCTTTACATTGATTAATTACAGACTCAGCTGGTTCTGTATTATAGTTAACTGTTGCATCCATTGATTTTGAAAATCCAATTCTATCTTTCTCACCTGATGTCTTCCTATAACGAGCCCTTCTCTGTTCTCTTAGTGAATCTTCCACAGATTCTGCAGTTTTGACCAATTGAGCTACCTCTTTATCAACTCTCTTACTAACAATTTCAACCTTTGTCCATGACTGTGCTTTTTTTAAATATTTCAAGGCGTGTTCTTCTGCAGATTCCTTCCTACTGTGAATATATACATCCTGCCCACTGTCAAGAGACACTGTTCGAAGTGGAACCTTTGAGGCATCCATGGATATGGGCTCTGGTCCCTCCAGCAATGCCACCGATGACTTAGCAGATCTTAGTTTATCCTCAAGAGAAAGGTTTTCTGTAGAGACAGGTGGAAGAGGTGGCCTCGGAGGAATTAACTCAGCCCTCACTTGTGCTGGTGAGGATTCTGAACGTTTGCGAATTTCATCAGGAGATTGTAATCTAGAATGACCATCGTCACCCTTTTCCTTCTTATCCCAAAATTTGAGCCTTCCAATCATTGCACTTATTGTCCTATCTGATTCACTATCAAAGGAAGCTGCCTTCACCAAAAGAGATTTTTCATTGAAGTATGATTCAGGACTAGTTGGTGCAGATTCTGATTTTCCACCCATCGTACAGTCAGAACTTGCACTTCTTTTTCTAAAACTAAATCGTCCAGGAAGAGAAACTTTTTTCTTTACTTTACCAAGTTCACTTGAATCCAGCATTTCAGAGCTACCTTCTCTGGACGAATCCTTGCCTACAACTTCTTTGGATGAAAAATATTTGCTTGGAACAGAAAACCTCTTCTTCAAGGTGCTACCCTCGGCAGTGCTCTCATTTGAGGAGGACAGCTTACTTGAAATTGAAAACCTACCCTTACTTAATCCTGGAGATGAAGAGTCTGACCGTTGTTTACTAGACATTCTACTGACAGAGCTTCCCTTTTCAGAGTCTGGGGACTTTTTCCTTGTTTTAAGCCAATTTCCTCTTCTGGACCTCTCTTCTTGCAAGGTTTCAGGTTGTGGACTTTTTCTCTCTAGTTCTACATTCTTCTGCTGTTGCCTTAATGAAACGTGTGTTGGTAAAGAACTCTTTCTCTCAAGTGATTGCCGCTGGATATATCTAGAGGGATAACCACTTCCTCTTAAAGAGTAAGTCCGCAAAAATGGTGAAGTAGTTTCTTTAGCTGAGGGATCTGATCCTCTTCTAGAGTCCCCTTGAAAAGTTCTAGTAATCTGATGAGTTATCAAAGAGATATCTCGTGCAGCTGAATCTTGTGAAGAAGTATGCCCTGGATGCCCTCCTACATAAACTACTCTATCTTTGCCTTGGGAGCTTGTAGAGCTTTTTCTACTAGATGCTGATGAGTCCCTAGAGGAGTTTGTTGAACTACTTCTAGAGGAACCACAGTCATATCTCTTTGAGTAGTCTGGAGAAGGAGTTGACCTCTCTCTGTCTCTGTAGCTAGATGATGAATAGGATGAAATGTGCCCACTTGGAGAAGAAACCCTGTCTCTGTCTTTAGAATAGCTGGAATAATATGGTAAGGAAGAATGTCTTGAGATCTGCTTGTCTTTAGTAGTACGAGGACTTTCTCTTTCTAAAGAAAAACTTTTTGTACCATGCTTGATGCCATGGTAACTTTTCAGGCTATGTGGAGTTGCAGTTTTAACAGATCTCTTGGATAAAGAGTAGGCAGGTGAACTACTTTTATAGGAAAGGGGTGAATACCGTCCATATGGGGATGATGTACTTGTTGCTGTAGTGGTTTGAGTTTGGCTACTATAAGGGCTATAAGATGAGGTTGACTCTAGTGGTGACATCCTGCTTGTTGTGAAAGAGCTCCCATGAGATATCCCTGTACCTGCTGCTGAGGATCCAGTAGTATTACTGCTAGACTGACTACTAATCAAATCCATAGTAATAGGTCTGTGATACCGGGCACTGCCATACCTCCGATGTAACCCTGGGGATTCTTCATCCCAACCAGATGCATGTTGCCTTGATGTGGAAGTTTCCTCAACCATAGTTTTAGAACGAGGTCCAAGGGAGAAGTACCGCCTTGGCAGTCCACCAGAACTGGTGCCTTTTAATTCTGTACCTTTCTCTCTGTATCTGTAAGACATTTCTTGATGTACTTTATCCAAGGACCTAGTTCCTACTGATTCTAGGAGATCTCTTTTCTCTGTGTTAATAAGTCCTTGAGCATTCTTGTTCCATTTTGCAGTCCTTTTCAAAGTGATTGCTGTACTTGAAGCAAACTGCTTTGCACAAGATTCTTGAAAATTATTCTGGAACGGAAGAGAGTAGAGTTGTTGTTAATATTCAATTAAGAAAAAGTTATTTAAACAGTGCCTCCCACTACACTGAAGAACAATTAAGAGGTATAGCCATAAAGAATGGCGATTTCATAAAGCTAATTTGTCAAATAAAAAATAAAAACATGTAAGCAAGTAAGCCTCATTCCATGTGAAGGAATTGAATTTGATACATTGATTAACTTAAGTTCATGAATGCTATTCCTTTGATGCACACTAATTCTGAATAAATAGACAATTTCACCTTTAAATGGACTGTTAAAGTTGCACAATACATTCTCATGAATGAACTTGTAACTATTGCCCAGCAGTCTACTCTCTAAGCTTCAATGATCAATTGCTTTCAAGCCATATTTGTTGCATATTAATGAGTTAAAAACCTAAATATATATTGCTTTCCTTGTCAAAGCACTCAAAACTTAATGTTTTTCATCATTATGTATTCAGAAGAGTACAAAATGCTACCTCCATGACATTCACAATATTGTGTACCAATAGATCTAGAAGAACCATCAAACCGATCAGGTAACCAAGCATAAAAAGCTGCAACCTCAAATAAAGGATATTTGTAAGCATCCACAAGAATGTTTTAGGTGATAGAAATTCTTAATGCCTTTAACAAGACAAATGAGCTATAAGACTGAGTTAAGGCAGTATGAAATGTGAGCTCAATACATATACTTCCTGTTGAAGGAAATACAGTACCTATCTCAAACAGAGAACAATACTTGCTGGAGGTCCTAATACTATCCAGTGAGCCCTTTCAGTCATGCACACCACACACACATGGTAAGACACATGCAGGTATTTATCTTTCGATAACCCAAGCATGACAATGGTCTTAGCAACAAGCTCCATAAATATGGCTATAAAGGATGTCAACCATGACCTTACACATATTACAAAAGCGACATTACACATCCATCAAAACACACATGACCTGCAAGTTAAATTTATGACCTGTGAGTTTATTTCTCACTATCAGTTTACATCACCCAGAGAGGTGAATGAATTTACCAAAAGAGAAACACATCTGATCAGTAGATCTCTATGTAATTTGCTGTTGAGCGGTCTGTTTTTAAATCAAGGCATTGGTGCAGTATGTTGTATTCACAGTACAATCCAAAGGTCATAGTTTTGAATTCTGTTGTTGAATACTATGGCCATACATTTTAAGATTTTAACTTGTCTGTTTTCATTTAAAAACATAATATTGAAGTCAAAGGTTAGACATGAGCTTTCATCAAGTAGCTATATAGTGTCCCATAGTGAGAATACTGCTTTCATTTTATAAAATTTAACATTGGAACATAGCTAGGGCATTAAAAATTATTGCTATTCAATTTCAGGCATGGGAATCCCCTTATCACAGAAGAAGTGGTTATGCATGTTAGCAGCGCAAGTGACCCTGAACATTGGGTAGTACAAAATAAGCTCAACTGATATCCACATTGTATAGGCATAAGGGAATTTGCTTATACAACAAACAGCAATCATACCTAGAATTACATCAGGCATATTCACAAATTTCACGTTATTTGTTAAGAACAATGGTTACAAGAAGCCCCATATTGCTAAATCTTTTAACAGGTCAAAGCATTTGAATGATAAATTTTTACAACACCATCTGGGTCTGCAAGTCGATTTGTCTCCAAAATTATTGTTTACTATAGTATATCGCCTACAATCCTCTCCCCACTCATGGCCGGCAATGCTCTTTTATCTAGCTAATGCCCTTACTTCAGTTTTTTAGTTCTTGAAACGACCAAAACTCATCAAAGAGTTGTTTAAACCAGTAATGTTTTTTTAAGGAGAATAACCATATAACTTCATTCAGATATTTTTGGAAATTGGAACGTGCATATAAGTAGTGATGTTAGTGTAGACAAAGCAATGGTTGTAAATAGGACTAGATATTTTGTGACACATGTGGGTTATAATTTGGCGAAGTTGTATCATCATATCTCTATTTGAGATTTCCGGTAAAACGAAGACAAAAGAGGGAAAATACAACCATAGAAACTAAACTGGTGAACAAAGGGTTGTTTATGATAAACAAAGCATATAATCTCGTACACAGGTATTAAGCAGTCACTAAGCCCTCAGGTCTGAAGAGATTCGTCTCACTGCATGTTGCTACGGTGTCAAAAAATTCCGGTACGAATAATATCTTACATCATTCAGAATCCCCACTACACAGACACAGTCGACATAAAATGACTCTGAATAGGATTAACTTTTAAAATATTTTTTAACAAAACAGGTGAAAAGTGCATGACTTTTTTGCATAAGTGATCCTAAATTGATTAAAAAAACCTTCTCGAAAGGGCGGCAATTTTCTAAGACATTCGAGATCAGCACACATGGAGAAAAGCATGTACACTAATGATTTCTATACCTTTGATGTGCTGAAAACCCAGATCGCGAGGAGTGAAATTAGTACTTATCTTGCCTTGAATCAAATACAGTTTCTGAGTGACATGGAGATTTTAATTTTACGAATCTCTGGAGGACGCGTGCCTCTAATAAATTTGGAGGTATTTGCGAATTGAATTTTCTGTCGGAAATAAAGCAAGCATAATTTTGGAACAACAGTTCTAACACCCTGAACAACGCCTGGTTTAGGCAAAATCTTAATTTAATGTTGGGAGAAATATTTAGGATTAAATCCTACCTTCAAGGGCTTGGTGGTTTTTAAGCTCTCCTCAAATTGAAATAATGAGTTCGTTTGGTATTATTGTTGGTTCTCAGCAGAGAAACGCAGTGCTACTCTTGCGGCTTTGTTATGACGAAAATAAAACCCGTAAGATTGGGCGGATTGGGAAACAAACGCCGACATCCTACAAGAGTAAATTCAAATGGGATGGTTCTCTCTTATATTCGAGGAAAATCCAACTTGAAGCTGATAAATACAGTACACTCAACCAGTTTCAATGTTGTAAAGATAAGAGAACAAACCCGCAAATGAACTCCAAGCGTTTGTGAGTCTGTTCGGCTTCTTCGTTTGCTGCGTCGAAGAAAAAGTAAACTGTGTAATCCCCGAGTCTTAACAGGCCACCAAGTTTACCCTAGCCACTTTCCTGTCCCAATATCGCTGTCAGAACTAAAATGAATTTTTCAAAGTGCTTTATGCAATAATCCCACGTTCAAACCAAAGTTTACAGTTGTGATGGACGCAGTCGCATAATTCGTGAAGAATTCCACCTTGTCAAACCTGCTGTTTTCCTTGGACGCTTTCAATTCGCAGAATGTGACCTGCGAAATACACACTTCTGTTCCTTAGCAGAGCCGTGAAAGCAGTGTTTAGAAGTCCTAATACCTTGTATTTACTCTCTACGTGACTGCGATGACCAGCAAACTCAACGCTTTACTCATGTCAAGGAAAACCTTGCGGGAGTAAATCGACATGTTGGATACAAGGACCTTCTGATTGGTCGAAAGACAAAGAACGGTATGTCATACTCATAACACACTTCCTGATTGGTTTACGCAAGCACTCGGCTTTGTGTTCGTGTCGCGCGTCTCTTGACCTCGCGATTTTGCGCGACGATTCCCAAAGCAAGATCTGTATATCAACATTGCAAATAAATACCATTTACAGAACCCAGCAAGGTCCTAATCAAATCTGATCGAAGCGCAGACGTGCTTCATATATTTCTACTATAAAAAAACAAGTGTGAAACCACTGCACTCTTCGACATGCTTTTCAAAAAAAAAAAAAATCATGGACACCGGTAGATTTCGCACCGTATGACCCTTGAGCTATTCTTTTCGACGCTTGCCGAATTTCACGAGTCCTCGCTGAAGTGTAAATTAATTGCATCCGGAAATATAATTTTTTACGTAACTGAACATACGTTCGTATACGCGCATAAACTTGCTTTCTGAATTTTATAATTGTGAAAGATATTCACTAAGCTTTTTACCCGTGACTGATCTCTAAACAGTGTTGTTTTTGGCATACGTGGTATATTTTACTGAAAGCTTTTACAGGGTTCATGTTTGCTGAATTCAGAGGAAAAGATGGCCATCTGTGAATTCGCTCTATAAAAACAGTCCTGCAGTCAAATTAAATCGCGTTCATCCTTGTGACTGACAGGAGTGGCTCACTACATGCTCTCACATTGAGCTCCTGTAGTTACCCACACAATGCAACTCTGATCCCCAAATTATAAACCACGGCCATCAGAGGAAAGTTTCAGTGCTTAGTCAGTACATACTGCCTCTCGATGGTTGTTAACCCGAAAAAAACGTGATGGTATTTTTCAGCTGTGAGTTAATAACAACATACGCAACATTTCCGTACTATACTATATATACTACCGGACGGTTCTCCAAAACCAGGATTTCCAAGTTATTGTGATTTCTTTCTGTCCAGAATAAGATGATATTTCAATCCTGATTAATTACTGCTGAGTCATTCCAAGTTTTTTTACGCAACAAATTTGGGTTAAAACCCGACCCGTGTAACCCCCCCCCCAATACCCCTTCCCAAACTCAACAACAACAACAAAGATTTTATTAGCATCCATATACATAAATGGTATTGCTTTACAAGTAAATAAGCTGTCACAAAACAAATAAATGAGTAAATGATATAAAAAATAATACTCTCTGTTTAAACACTAAAAGAAGTAATATCACTATTAAATTGCCCCTGGGTAGCCGAGAATGAGTTCTCTGTTCCGTCACTCAAGATTAATGGCTAATTAACTTGAATTTCAGAATTACAAACGTCACGATTGGTATAATCCGGAAATGTTGCCGATCCGAATTTTTCAATTATTTGTACGAACTTGGTTTGCGGCTCGTGAGCTTTCAGATATTGTAATATTACCTGAAAATACAAGTGTTATTTTGAAACAGGTTTTCTTTTTCCATTTCAATAGTTTTTTTCGAGGCGTGCAATCTTGTCATTTTACGCAGTTTTCGCTAACATCATAGTCGGTCATACAATTCATGAACAATACATCAATAGACCCTTCCACGGGTTTCTTTGAACTTTTGCTACTATTGAAGATATAACT
Source organism: Actinernus sp. WN-2022 (assembly GCA_030867875.1). Lineage (NCBI taxonomy): Eukaryota > Metazoa > Cnidaria > Anthozoa > Actiniaria > Actinernidae > Actinernus > Actinernus sp. WN-2022. The sequence goes on along the minus strand of JAOWCC010000577.1, from coordinate 141,837,240 downwards.
CTCAAATTTGGGATTTTGACTAACTTCGAGGTGTTCTTTTCAGCAGTATCGACGGTTTTGCTGATTATACGTATATATCAAAAGTTCAAAGAAACCGTGGAAGGGTCTATCCGATCGAAAATGATAAGCTTTTCGCTCTTTCTGGAAGGCACATATTTACAAACAATAACGCATTGCACAAACGTACAGTGCAAAAGGTCGCCGTTGTATAGGAAACGGCTGACGGACAACTTAAAAAAAAGCTTTTAAATTATTGATAAATGATGTCGCGACGAGTGTAGTTACATTATTATGCAAAGTGAGTTGACAGTTGACGATTAATGGTTGAAACTTTGGTCTCGCGCCATGGAATAGCAATGAAAACGGTGGTAATAATCACGAACAAAATAAATATGATTAGTATAATATATTATTTTAAAAAAATATTTTTTTAGCTTTTTTAGAATTTTTTAGAATTTTATTCCGCGTATTATGTAATTTTTATATAGTTGTAATTGTAATTGTATAGCCATAATATTATTTTTTTAACTTACTCTTGTAAAGCGCTTAGGACAATTAATGGATTCAGCGCTATATAAATAGTTATTATTATTATTATATTATTATATACCACACCAGTGAATATCACTTTTCGCGCGCTCTGATTGGCTACTCAAACAGTGAATATGATTTCATATTCACCTCCGAGCAAAGCAGCGATCATCTCGCGCGAGGTTTTGCCCATTTCACAGAAAATAAAATAACTATTTGGTGCTGGCTATTCACCTGGAGTGTGGTATATACTAATTAACAATTATTCACCGAAGTGGAGGTGAATAGTGGTGGATATTTACCGAGCCGCTTAAATATTATTCGCTTGCAACCAGGTGCTATATTGCATTGCATCGATGTCACGAAAAAATATTTTCCATTGCTAAATAAAATAACATGTTTATAAGCTTGAAGATCAAAACTACACCTTCGGTCCAAGAGCATTTCGTTACAGAGTTTTGGGCGAACGAATATGTGAAATTGTCCGTGTAAAATGTTTGGGGCGGCCATCTTGTTAGCCTCCTTTGCAGGCGTCCTTAGTGTCGGTCCTAAACTCCCTCCCTCCCTGGGGAGGGAGTTTAGGACCGACACTAAGGACGCCTGCAAAGGAGGCTACCATCTTGTTGGATAGCCGTGAAGCCAAAACTTCAAAGTCTTAAATAAAGCGAATATTTCATCTAGCTCATTTGGTTTCACTATAAGTCCCATTGAATCGAACTTCTAAACATTTATTAAGCCAAAACCCTTTAATTTTGCACAAATTTGTTGATTTTCACGACCGTATTCTGAAACGTGATTAGCCGGTTCGTGGGCCTCTACAACTCGGAAGCAAAACATCCTGCCGACCTTAAATTTTCTGTGATGACTCATATCTCGGATCTCTACAAAATGTAAAAGAAACAGCTTTATAGGATGTATAGTTCGATTATAGTTTTTTGATGAGCTCCTGATGACGTCACGTGCAAACGAAGAATACTGGCTAATTCGGATAAACTGGAATATTGTCCATTAAATTGATTTAAACTGATCTTACCTCAGTCAAACATCAGTCAGTGGCTCCTGACTGATTCGTATTTACAATTGTATTATGTGACGTAAGGAACATTTCTGCTTTAGGTCCTATAGAGCGGTTTCAGTCAGTTGAGTGTAGTAAAACCAAAACCAAGGTAATTATAGAGCGGATTTCAATTGAGTGTCGGAAGTGTTTTGGTTTTGCGTTTACTAAGCTCTCCTATTGGCTGAGAAAATAAACCAACCAATCAGAATCCAAAGTAAAACCAAACGCAAATTGGTCAGTTTGCTTTGGTTTGTCATTGGCTCACAGGGAAGCCATTTACGAGTTACTTGTGATTACTCGCTCCTATGATTGGCTGGGGGGTAGTTTGCGTTTGGTTTTACTACACTCAACTGAAAACCGCTCTATAGCCAATCACAGGAGCAAGTGAAAACACAATGAGCCATGAATCACGAACTGAAGTAATTCACCATTGGTTTTACTTGAACCAATCACGAGGCAAAGTGAACGCAGTCGTCAATACTGTCGCTGAAACAAAACTGAGTGCGTGATTGCGTTTGGTTTTAGTTTAGAACTTGATTGGCTGATAACCGGATACCATTTCTCACAGCCAGTAGAAAAGCTAAGCAAATGCAAAACCAAAGCAATCACTTGTTAACTGACACAGAGAGGATTTCGTACGAGTGGACAAGTTACGGTGACTTGCCCATGTACGTACAGTAACCTGCCGTGAGCCGTGACATTGAAATGGTTTCTTGTTTTTGTCTTTCTGAAATTACAGTTACGGAACAGTAAGTTACAGTACGGTTACGGACATTGTATTAATTATGCTTTCTATTTACTCGTGATGAAAGCCTTTTCTATGCAAGCAGCAATGAGGGAGTAATTTCAAACTCGAATTCCGGTGTTTTATCAGACGGGTTCCTGGAAAAATGGCAATAAAAGTTAACCCGAGAAGCGTAGCCTTGATGATTTTGTTTTCGAGGTGTTTGGAATCCATGATGAAACATGAAGTATAAATAGTTTAATAATTTATCAAGATGCAAGCATGTGCCCATTTCTAGTGATTCTATTGGCTAATCAGATTATGAATTATTAATGAGGTTGATATTTGAAAACAAACAGTGATCTCTGCCGAATGTTTTTTAGAGTACTTATGCATGTATTCAAATCAAATATCAGATTATAAACCCATGTTTCTTTGCAGACATTACAACTAACACTAAAAGAGGCCCACCATACCATATACATAAATGGTATTGCTTTACAAGTAAATGAGCTGTCACTAAGCTTCAAAAACAAAAACAAAAACAAAAAGAATCATACTTCTCTAATCATAGAAAACATAAGCCATCATTAAAGTGCATATAACCCTTTTGCTTATAAGCCTCCGAAAAGTTTGACTATTTCTGTGAAGAAAGTTTTGGTTTTGAGTGAATACTCTACGTTCTACGGCGGGTGCCGTGAAATGTACAGGTCAGGTCACAGGTCAGGTTGACTTCTTGTTTACCTGTGAACCCTAGCTCTAGGTGAGTGAGAACCCGTCATTTACCTGTGAACTCGTCCGATGGTTAGGGTTAGATTTGTGGTTGGGGTTAGGATTTGTCTTAGAATTAACAACCTGACCTGTGACCTGTACTTTACACCCTCCGTATGTTCTACGCTTGTTTGAAATCGTGTAAATGTTACCTTTCCTGACCCATATCCGCGTAAGTAAAAGCCTGGGGCGATACCTGTATAGACGTCATCTTCTCATCTTCTTCGCCCATCGTGTTTTATAATAGTATAAAACATGGCCAAGGCTTCTTTATTTGTTAATTCACTTGCATGATAATACCCACAATATTAAAAACTTTTACCGACGTACCTCAAGGAGGTTCCCCAATTTCCTTAAAATTAGAGTCCAAATGTCACATTACACGTTTCCATGGAAACTTTCACAAAAACGTATCTTACAAGCACGAAGAGACAGACCACCCTCTCTTGGTTTGCGCGGCCATATTGGAATAGTTTGAGTTTCCCCAATTTATTGAAGCCTACTAGCTAGTCTATTTACAATTAATATAAACCAACTAGTGGACTATTACAAATCCTGCATTCTGTTTGGCTACGCTACTATAGGTCTATTTGTGATAGCCCATGGTAGAGAAAAACCGCACGCATTTTCACGAAATAATAACATTTTTTCAACTTCAATTTGTTTCTTTATATTATTTCTACTGTCCGACTAGTTAGTTTATACTAAAACAATTAGACCTCTCGCCCTCATGGGCTATTGACTCGTAGCCCATTCGGGCTGCGGGTCTAATTGTTAAATATAGATATCCAGCGCCTCGTGAAATCCACAACAATTCTGACCATGCGGTGACGTAACACGTGGTATGAACTGAAATTCCCGCGCTCGAAGCTATGTTTGGTTTCATTTATTTACCGGCCTCCATCCTCTGATGCTTCGTATCTGGAACTTTTAGATTCTATGTTGACCAAAGCTGATTGTCAGAGTAACCAGACATTAATTTTAGGGGACTTTAATTTTGACTTACTATCCAGAACACATGTAACAAATCGTTTCCTGAATTTAATGCAGTCAACAGCTTATAACTGTACCAACTAGGCCGATATCTGGGTCGCTTTTAGACCATATCTTTGTCTGTCATAAGGATCATGTTCTTAAATCAGGCACTTTACCGATCTGCCTTAGTGATCATCTACCTGTATTTGCTTCCTGGAAATCCAGGAGCATTAAGATCAAAGCAGCAGGGCATAAACTTATAGTTTTTCGCTCGCTAAAGAATTTCTCTGTTTATAGTTTTTTAGCCGACATGGACTACATTCCTTAATGATGCCTTAGGGCACTGGTACAGTTTATTTAACAGCGTAATTGACTCGCACGTGCAGTTTCAGCCCGAGTGGTTTCCCGCTGAGATAGGTACGTGCTATTAATAGGCATAAGAAAGCTATTTTGGAAAACGATGAATCCTGTTGGCGCGAGTACCGCGCGGCGCGTACTATACAGTAGTGCATCTTATTAGAAACGCAAAGCGCGCATATTATCATGAATCTATCAACCGCAACCTGGATAATGCAAAAAATCTATGGCGCATTATTCGTAATCTGGCTCCTTCTAAATGCCCTAATCTGCCTAGCCACCTGACCATTGATGGCAAGAACTATCACAATAATTTTGACATTGCTAACTTATTCAACGAACACTTTGCTAATATTACATCTACTGTTAAACTCAGCAGCCCTCCTGGTAGTCCCAATTGGGACCACCTTAACGAGTTTGTCTTCTCCAAGCTACCATCTGGTGTTTCATTGGACATTCCACCTGTTTCTGAGGAATTCGTCTCCTCAATTCTTCAACGCTTGTCCACTGGCAAGGCCGCCGGTTTGGACGGTCTTAACAGCTATTTTCTTAAAATTGCCGCTTCCTCAATTTTCCCTTCACTGACGGCAATTTTTAATCTGAGCATTTCGTCTGGTATTTTCCCAGACCTGTGGAAAATTGCTAAAGTCTCGCCAATGTATAAAGACGGCTCGCTCTTTGACCGCTCCAATTTTCGTCCAATATCCATCCTCGCCGTGGTCTCTAAAGTCTTAGAGCGCCACGTACACTTATCTTTTTACGACTTTCTTGCTCAGCACGAGCTCCTAACAGACTCACAGTTCGGCTTTAGAAGGTTCCGTTCGTGTGAGCTGGCCATCGCTGATCTCTCGGACAAGATACTGAGCAATATAGATAACAAACTCCTAAATGGACTTCTCCTCATCGATCTGAAAAAGGCATTTGACCTAGTCGATCACAATACACTACTCTATAAGCTCCGTGTATATGGCTGTTCCCCCTCGACTATCGTGTGGTTCTGTCAGGGCGTACCCAGAGAACCCTATTCCGGGGCACTCTGTCGGACGCACTTCCAGTGTCTGTAGGTGTACCACAGCAGCATCCTCGGGCCGCTTTTCTTTCTTATATTTATTAATGACCTACCTTTGCAGCTATCCTCTAACACCTACCAGACAATGTTTGCCGACGACACTACTATACTCATTTCTGGCCACTCTATCTCCACTGTCAGTTCTCAATTGAATGAAGTCACTTAGCTGTGTCTTCATGGACAAGGCAAAACAAAATGGCACTCAACATATCTAAGACCAAGACTCTACTTGTAACTTCCCCTCAGAAATTCCGTACGCTACCTTGCTCTACATTAAATGTGGTAGTCGACGGTAACAGTATCGAGCAGGTCGACCACGCCAAGATACTAGGCGTCACTTTAGACAGTTTCATGTCATGGGAACACCACATCGACAACATCTGCGCCATCATCAGCAGTAGACTGTCTCTTCTCCGTCGCATTAAGCCTTTCCTCACCTATGAATGTGCATTGCGTTTCTATAATTCATGCATCCATAACCATTTCATCTATTGTTCTGCTACTTGGGGCAACTGCTCGCACCTCCACATGCTGCGGCTTCTTCGCCTTCAAAAACGCGCTGCCCGCATACTCTTGGATGCCGACTTCCGTCAACCCTCTGTTCATCTGTTCTCCCAGCTTCAATGGATTCCGATCACCGACCTGATTAAATGTAGGAAACTTCTACTTCTCTTCAGCACATTTCTTAATCCTGATGCACCTACATGTTTTAAGAACATGTTCCATTTCCTCTTACTACTCGTAGAGCTTCTGGCCGCTGCACCAGAGCCAGCATGCATAACCTCGCCGTACCTTACCCTCGCAGTAATTCTGGCAAGCGCACTCTGGCTTATAGCGCTGCTATTCTTTTCAATTCCTTGAATCCTGACTTCAAGCAGCTTGCAACATCTACTACTACGCTCTCTTCTGATACTTTGCCTATACCAGGCTGGCTTCTATTAAGAATAAGCATCGTAACGTTTTTCTTCCGCACATCTCCTCTGTTAACCGTATAGAAGAGCTCCTCTGCTATAACTGTCGCTTCTTGCTTCACTGCTGCTGCATTTCTGGCGCCGCGTCCAGGGCATAGCCCCTTCCATTGCGCATAGCCTTTTAGTTAGTATATTTGTTTTGGATTTTATTTCATATTAATTCTCTTTATATTGATTCCAATTATTCATTATATCTTGTAATGTTGTAACTCGTGTGTTAATTTGTCCCATACTTCCTTTCCTTTCCAATACGTTTTATTTGTAACATAGAGGTCCGCATGTTGGATAACTATGTAAGGTTGTGTCTTCCCTCTGTAAATAAAGAATATTGTATTGTATCGTGGTAAATATAGGGACATGCCACGGGAAACTATCGTAAATTTGGTTTTATACCAGCAATGCACTCTGGGATGGATATCTCAGTTGCCATTGTTAAATCCAAGATGGCCGCCCAACAACAACAATGGAAAACTGAGATATCCATCCCAGAGTGCACTGCGACGGCGGGGTTGCGATATAGTCTATGTCTCCTATACAGGTGTCACAGCGGTTTTACAAGTTGGGCTATTTTTAGATCATTTTTCCAGCCAATTAGTGGATTGCACCAGTGGCAGAACAAAAGATGCCTCATTAGTTACTTTTGCTATACCGACAACATGGCTGCTACGCCTTTGTGATTTTATTCCCTTAGGAATGCTTGTAACCAAAGAATAGCCGAAAACCGTTCTAAAAATAACCTAACTTGTGAAAACGCTGTGACATAGGCCTAGTATGCAGGATGGACACTCCTAGTTATGGGCTCCTGACTAAAACTAGTGAAGCGAGTAGGGCAAAGAAGACAAGGAAAATTGTGTGTGTGTGGGGGGAGGGGGGAGTGATTATAGCGCGCGCTATCACGCAATCAATCTTGCGCGAGCGATCACGTTCTCTAGTACCGAGACATCACAGGCTAACCATCCTCACATTTTGTGTAGTTGTCACTGATATCATGTCTTTCTGTTAATCCATTCTTTCTTAGCAAAGTCCCCAAATTGTGAAAAAAATGTCCTTTTGACTTGATTCTGTGTATGTGTTGATTAAGTTGGTTGTTTTAAATACGCGCGCACTCATAATACAGCTCGGGTTTCCTGTGGCTCAGGTTGTTTACATACAGTTCGAGCATCTCGCTATGTATAATAATAATAATAATAATATTGCTTTATTTATCGAGGGTAGCACTTAATATCGTACAGATAATATACACGTGGCCCTCAGCATAAAGAAAATAAATAAATAGATGATTAATAACAGTAACAACTAAGCACTAATAAAGACAGTTTCGAATTACAATAATCATTGGAAGCAGTGAGGTTAACCTGCATAGTATGCGTTCAACTTGAAGGAGAATGAATCTCTTGAGGCTGCTTGTTTTAGTTCAGTTGGTAGTTTGTTCCATAGAGAAGCAGCACTAAAACTGAAAGTTTTCTTGCCAAAGGTTTGCTTAACCTTTGGAAGCATAAAGTTGTGGGCAGCGTTCCTTGTGTTAAGCGAGTGTGTGTCTTTCAGCAATTTGAATTTATTTCGGACGTATTCAGGCGTTTTACCATTGAGGGTCATATACAACAGCATTAGTTTGAGGCGTTTTACTCGTTCAGGGAAAGAAATTATGTTCAAGTCCGTAAAAAGCGTCGAAGAAGGGGTATCCCATGGGGCATCTAAAATTATCCGAGCTGCTCTTTTCTGTAGGCGGACCATAACTTCACAATTCGCTTGAGAAGTTGTTCCCCAAATTGTTGATCCATAGTCCATGATGGGCTGGACGAGTGTGGTGTAGTATAGTATTCTTGCTTTTGGTGTTAGAAACTGTTTTATTCTTCTGAGGAGGCCGAGTCTCTTGGAGATCTTGCCCTTAACGTACTCGATTTGGGTGTCTCAAGAAAGGCTAGTATCGAGATAGATTCCAAGTAATTTTGTGTTTGTAACTGATTCAATTGTAGTATTGTCGTTGACGGCTACAAGCAGGTTTTTGTTTTCCTTCTCTAGCTTACGCCATTTCGGTTTGCTGCAAATTATCATTGATTTGGTTTTGTTACAGTTGAGTACCATTTTATTCTCACTGGCCCACTTTGTTATTGGCTTCAACTCAACCGTTAGAGTGGCTTGAACCTTCTCTAAGTTTGGACCTGTTGCTAACTGAGTAGTGTCATCAGCATAGACTTCCACGCTGCTGTTGGAAACGTGAAGTGGAAGGTCGTTGATGAAGACAATGAACAGAAGAGGACCTAATATTGACCCTTGTGGGACTCCTGAATTCACGGGTAGAGAGGATGACAGCTGTCCCTGAATAGCAACTTTCTGTGTTCTATCGGTAAGGTATGAACTGAACCAAGCAAGAGTTGACTTCGAGAGACCATAAATTGCCAACTTTTTGACAAGAATATCATGGTCAACAAGATCAAATGCCTTTCTATAATCAATCAGAGTCAGTCCAGATATGAGTCCATTGTCCATGTTCATGAGTAGGTCGTCAACTAATTTGATTAGGGCAGTTTCGCACGAGTGAAATAGTCTAAATCCTGATTGGTGTGTGCTGAGAAGATGAACGTGTCTTTCAAGTATCTTGGAGATTATGGGTAGGATCATTTATTGGTCGATAGTTGTTTACATTTAAAGGATCGCCGGCTTTGAACACTGGACTAACTCTGGCCAGTTTCCAACGTAAAGGGAATTTTCCTGTACGTATGGCTGTTCATTATCTTAGCCAGGGGCGATGCTATGGCCGGGGCTGCAGCTCGCAACAGCTTAGCGCTAATTTCATCAAAACCTGTTGCTTTGTTCACATCGAGTTTACTGAGGTGCTTAACCATGAATTCAGGTGATATTTTCGGGATGTCAAAAGAGACGTTGTCTCCAGGCAGTTTAGATTTGACGAAGGCTTTCAATTTCTCAAGATCATTCGATATGTTCTTAGTGTCCGAAGATCTGTAAGTAGATGCAACAGATACAAAAAAACCGTTGAAGGCGTCAGCTATGGTGGCTGGGTCACTAGTGATGTCACTGTCGATTTTGATCTTTGATACTGGAGGTTTCTTCGCATATGCAGTCACGTTTTTAAGATGTTTCCAGAATTCTTTTGAGGTGAAACTGTTTTCAAAAGCATCGAAGAAGTACCATCTTTTAGCGTCTCGCTGAGCTCTGAATGCGGCGTTACGGGATTCTTTGTACTCCTTCCAGTGAATGGGGTCGTTTGAATTTCTTGCCTTTCTCAACAGATTGTCGCGGGTGAAGATCTTGGTGCGAATTTCATCGGTCATCCAAGGGGGTTGACATTTGTGTCTGACACGTTTCTGTACTCGCGGAGCATGACAGTCTGCAACGTTCAAAAAAGCTTGGTTAAAGTAGTCTAGGGCGCCATCAGGGTCATCAAAGGTATCGAGGACGTTCCGTGGGGTATGTTCCAAATCTTTCTGGAAGGCCTCCACGTTAATGTTCTTGCAATTTCGGTAAGTGATGACAAGGTGAGAGTTCCTTTTACTACTTTGATGTTTGTTATACTGACGAACAACACAAACTGGTAGGTGGTCAGAAAGGCCGATATTGCAGACTTTGGTTGTGACAATATGATGTGGATGGGTAGAGTAGACGTGGTCCAGACACGTTTTGATTTGCGGACGAGTAGGTTCGTTGATTAATTGTGTGAAACCCATACTGAATAGAGCTTTGATTAAGCGGTGCTTTCGATACCCCTTGTTATTTTCCAAAGTGTCCAAGTTGAAGTCTCCAAGGAGAAGCGTTTCTTTGTTACGAGAGTAAAGATGTTCAACTACAGCTGTTCGTCGTGGGCCTTGGTAGTGTCTGGTGGGCGGTAAACCCCAGCAAGGAGTAGTGGACAGTTCGACTTGTAGGGAAGGACTTCAAGGCAAAGAAGCTCGATATCGTTGGACTCATGCTTTAGGGCCCGTGTGTAGGTTATTTGATCTGAAATAAATGCTAGAACGCCTCCTCCAGGCCTGTCTACTCTATCCTTACGCTCGATTCGGTATTTGGGAATGTTGTACTCACTGTCAAAATGAGATGGATTCAGCCATGTTTCAGTAATAATGAGGATGTCCAGGTGAGTTTCAGGATTACATAGCAGTAGTTTTATTTCATCGAATTTCTCGTAATTAAGTGAGCGTATGTTCCAGTGGCAAATCCGGAGTCCCTTTGGGGAGAGATTGATACATGGCAGTTTTCTAAGATTTCTGTTTTCAGTGCTGTTTGAATTTGAACCCGTGATATGTGTCGGCACTTTTCCTGGCCCTGGATTCTGTTCGATGTCTCCGAATATGCAGATATCTAGTGTCTTATCTAAGCGGAGTCCACGACTCGCACTATGATTTGAATAATAAAGCACTCCACTTGAAGTGAATTTTCTCCTTTTTGTATTGCGTCTTCTCAATAACATTTTTTTTAGGACAACAGGTGCTCTTGTGGTGCTGTTCCACATGTAAGGTAAGACGACGTTCTTAAGGTGTGCATATTTGTTTGGTAAAGTGGCTGATGTGGTCCGGCGTGCATGAATTTGCAACATCATTTCCCTTGTGAACAAGATTGCTAGGATTAGTACAAGCATCTTTTTAACCAGGTCGAGAGTTTCCTTGGGCGCGCGCACGGGTCTCATTTTAAGACTTTTTCCGAGCGCGCGCAAGGCCCGTTGAACTGCAAATGCTCGTTGGTTTGTCCGATTTGATGGCGAGGTTCCACTCTGCGTGTACAAACAGGTAAACCGTTACGGAGTGCTCGAGCTTGGGAGAAGTTTAGAAAAACATGTCCAAAAGTGTTGAGTGATCACCCAGATATAACGAATGTGTTGAGTTTTGAATCCCAAATTCCCTCGTAGAAATACTATTCAGCTGGTTAGACGACTTGTAGACTTCTTTTATAGTCCCAAGAAGCTTCGACAACAGTGAAAAGTTAGGAAGTGCAGGAGCTGGAACTAGTGCGACTGCTCTAGTGGGAATCACGAATCACATATACATAAAAGTACACAAATTTCATCGTCAGCATGTTATGTGAGCTATAAATACTCCTTCGGCGGTTATTTTATAGAAGTTCGGAACTTTAAATCCCCCACATTTTAAATCTCTTTTAACAATATTTATCTTGCGTTAATTTAACCTAATTAGTTCTATTACACCGTACCTCACCTCGCGCTGTTGTGACGTAGTTAATATACGTAACAATGGTTCCCAAGCAGTAACACTCAGTTGGAGATAGTCAGGCGTTTTGATACAAGGCGAAACTTTCTACGGAGAGAAATTTTGTTTCAAAGCGTGTAATGTAGCGAAAATTTGAGAAAAATATTGAAGACATTTAGAGAAATGTCTTCAAAGTCGCGGTTGGGAACCGGCCGATATCCGGGAATGGAAAATCCTCCAAATCCATCCCGCAAGTCATCGCGGATTCCAGTCCACCGATCCCAAATGAGCGGCAAATCAATTAAAAGTGATTCGTCTGATGATGATTCGTACAGACCTACCAGCACAAGATCGCCAAACGGGTCTAACAATGGCCAGAGGAAAGCACAGTTCAAACCATCCAAGATTCCAGTCCACGATTCTCGGATCTCTGGAAAGTCGTCTAGCAACAGCGACTCCTCTGGCGACGAATCACACAAAACAAGTAAGGGAGGAATTGCACCCAGGATCTCGTATAGAGCTCTTCCTGGTGAGCCTAAAATCCAGCGCAAGGCATCTAATATTCCTGTCCTTGAACCAGTGCAGCCAATAAACAAAGCTGACAAATGTGGGACCAAGAAGAGCAACTCCGTCAAGAAAACAACATCTTCCAAAACCGAGAGCAAAGTGTGTGTTAAGAAGACCTCCAGACACCAGTCCCCCAGCGTCAGCAAGCGAAGGCCGCCCACAGCATACATCCGTACAACACTGCAATGCGGTCAAAACAACAGCAGTGAATCATCCGGTGAAGAACAGGACGTCAAACTAAAAGTAAGTACATCTCATTAAGTTATTAGTCAATTAGTTAGTCATTCGACTAGTTAGTCAGTTAGTACCATTTCAATATCTTATAATGCAATAGTCTTTCATCTTGTAATTTACATAATCAATGAGGTTAGCTAGATTTCTTTATCGTTCCTTTTGTATTATCACGGCCACATCAGCTCTGAATGCTCCAGTATCGCCAATACCGTGTTTAAATAAATGCTATTATTATTAATATGGATTTAGGAAATAGTTATTTTGAGACTCCGAAGTCAGGACGCACAAGCATGAAAATAAAATGCAACTACAAAATAGTTTAATTTTGATGCGGTCTCATTTTATCGTTAATAGTCCGTGAAGGTGCGAAAAGGCGGGGGAGTAACGAGAATATTATAGAGCAGATTTCGTTACTGCGACACTGACTACGGCATGACTTTGAAATGGTTTCTCTAGTGTTTTTGTCTTGCTGATCCAATCAAATTTTAGAGTTACGACTGCAGTAAGTTATCATTCGGTTATGGTAAAGCTACGGATATGTTGTAGTTTGTCCCACTCATACGAAATCTGCTCTATGAGAAATGCGAACTGAAAAGTAAGTATAAATATATAAATAATTTATGATCAATCATGAAATTTAAGTACTGATTCGTGTAATAACAGGAGCAAGATCTATTGTTCCACGGCCATGAATGTGATTTCATTAATCCCAAATAGAAAATTGTTTAATTAATACATACTAAAGATATCGCTTGACTTGTGGTATTGATGTTCTCAAATTAAAATTAATGAAATCGCTCGTTGTATATGTTTTTGATTCCAAAACAAATTCAGCCAATAGAAAGACACTAAAACAAAAGCTGAGATATTATAAAATATTTCAATGTTCCCCAAATAGGATTTATTTCTCTCTTTTTACAATTACAGATTGTCCGCTTCAATCAATTTCTTTAAATAATTATTGTGAAATCAGAGTTATTTCCTATTTTTAGGAGGTTTATTTGTATATAACCAATGAGATATCAAGTTTCAACAATAGAAAAATTAACACCTTTGTGCATTCCTGGCCGTTGAGTGTTCCTGTTCTTATGCGAACCATACTTAAATAATTAATAAAAATAATAAGTCAGTCGAATGCAGAAGAAGCGTGGCAGTAGAATCTAATGTTTATAGTGTTGGCTACAGTAATGTTGATGTTGGAGAATACAAAACTGAAACGGAACAACACTAACAGAAGTCATTAATATAAAGGAAATTATTATTATGGATCTAAAATTAGAAATGAACCATTTCTAGATACACAAAGCTAAGAAAATATACAAGCAACAGAGGGAACTGGGTTGAAGCAAAAATGACAAAATAAAACGTAATTGCAAACAAAATAGTAGTTTATATGTATTTATAAAAATTGGTAAAGCACCATGAAATGATTATGAAAACAGTTTACTGGTATCGTTTTATCAAGTTTTAGTTTCTTTTGAGGTTTCATTTACTCACTGAATGATATTTTTTAAATTAATTGATGTGAAGGAAAGTGTATGGCAATACATGTAACACAACTAGCGAGAGGAAATAGAAAATGTTTGAGTGAAAATTTAATTATTGTGAATATTGACCGTATTTCGGACTGAATAAGAATACGGGACAGTCTCTGAAAATCACTGGTTCAGACGAGAGACATATTTTACACTGTAAGCTACTTGCTGACATGATACTCAGGATCTATTTATTATTCCAGTGGCTAAAAAATCCCGATTTTAGCGATTTGCTGTGATCGTTATGACTTCTGTGTACGGTCAATCGAAACGAGCACTAAATTTCATAGAGCGAAAGGTTCCGTAAAAAAAGATAATTAGCTATAGGAGATACAATAGTCTTGAAGATATCGAAGTATGACCATAGGATATCAAATAATGAAATGCCACAGGAAAACAACATCAAAGCCAAAGGCAAAGGCAAAGGCAAAGGTGCCACTTTTGAGCACTGAGTTGAATGAAAACCCGACTTCACTCCTTCAGCTTTGTTTGATACTACATGCAACCCGGTCTGCAAAAACAAGTGCAACTGCTAATTGACAAATATCATCCCTTCAGTTAACTAGCCATTTTGTTCCTTAATTATCTATTTCCTTGGCTTGAAACTATGAAGAATCGTATGATATTTATTTTAAGTCGAAGAATACAAAAACTTCGTACTGATCGTCTGATGTAGCCTTGTAGCTCGTAGGTGCAGGGACAGGTTAAAACATAAACAGCAGTTTTTCTTTGGCTAAGAGTTTTGGTATAATTTATGTTCACAATGAATAGGCCTCTTTTCAAACTCATTAACTGATTAAGATTAGGCTAAGGCTATTAAAAGGCTAAGATAATTCAAATTGAGCTTCCATTTTGGCATTTATCAAAATCAATGACAGTGCTACGTGTTCACAGAAGTTTCTTTTTGTTATCGTTTCAAATGATTTAATATGATTTAAAGCAGTTCTTCTAAACATCTTACCTCTTCGTTTCATTCCAGTTCGTAGACAGGCTCAAGTATTCCAGCTTTTGACTTTTGCATCATTTCGCCTTTCGCCAGCCGGCTTTCCTTCTTTTCTCCACCGCTGGACCACAGGCAGCCCAATCTCATGATTCATGTATTTATACGCTTTATACAAATATCGCTTGAATAGTTCATATCTAATAGAGAAGTGCTGGGGTATGGTATTTACGCACGAGTTTGTTTTCACAAAACGAACGAGCGAGGTACGAGCGATGATGTAATCTAATCTATTGACGATGTACGTTTACATCGTCAATAGATTGGTATACCTGCTTTTTCCAAGTTGTTTGCTACGAGTTTCCAGACATCTCCACGGCGCGCTTGTAGGTTTTCTCTGCTCGCAGAATATTTACGATTTTTCAAATGTCGATGGTCTATGGAAGTTGAAATCACTCCACGAAGGATTGAAAGCTCGTAATCTTCGCCGTATTTTCTTTTGACACTAAGAATGATTTCACATAGATTATCTCAATATCTGTTGAGTTCTTTCGGTACGTCTGTTTCTCAACATACTCCTCAATTGACTTGGAAGTTTTAACATCGTCAGTTGGTGTTTTCTGATTGGACGAAACGCTTTTCGCACGTGTGAAAAATTCGTTTCGCGATTCTGATTGGCTAAGGAACATTGTGAAGTGGGTTTTCGCATGAATGATTCCATTTGTAAATCTCAGTATGTATGCTATAAATTCTTCACGACCCTATGAGCTCAGAGGTATGAATAACCACAACTGAAACATTGTAGGATGAATTCGTGTATTTATTTGTCTAACATACATGTTTTGGAAGGATTTATAATATGAACTATTCAAGCGATATTTGTAAACACAAATCATGAGATTGGGCTGCCTGTGGCTGGACGAGTATTCCTATTCTACAGCAGTCAGTTTTAGAAAAGCTCCTTTGTTTTCATTCAATAGAGAAAAAGTTAGAATTTTTCCAAAATGCTGTCAAAGAAAATAAATTGCGAAGCCGACTTGTCAATACCCTGGTTCCAGAAGTTAAGTGTTTTGTCTTTTGTTGGTAAATAGCGTTGGCGAGCGCAAAAGGCGCGAGGATCGTCGAGTGCGCAGACGGAAAAAAATTGTTTGCCTCGCCGAATTTACCAACAAAAGGCGAAACATTTAACCTCTGGAGCCCAGGTTAACTTGGCAAAGGACTTGTCTTTGTTCTAGCGATTGATAACAAGGTCAGAAACGAGAAGGGCGCGGGAGCGAGATCTCGCGGGATAACCCGTGTAATCATATACTCAACAAAATGTCTCGATCCTGATTGGCTGAGATTTGTGCAATTTATCCCGCATTGCATCGTTTGGTTGAAATCGTACTCCAAATCAGGAATTTGACAATCTATAAATCGAAAACAGAAGCTCCAGAATGAAATCATGTTTTGGTAAAGGAATTTTTCCGATGATTTTCCGAAAATTTCCTCCGAATGCTTAAAACTGACTATGCTACGCTGTGGTTACTTCAAAAACAGGTCTGACCATGTAAAATCATTTGACAGTACTAAACATGCATTAACATTTCAGATACTGTAGCATTATTACTTCATAAATGGTGCTTTAATTGTTCCAATATTTCCGAAGATCGTCCGAAGATTCAAGTAAATTTGTAGAGTATATGATTAAAATGAAATCATATGGTTTCGAATGCAATTCGGGATAAATTCGAACTTGTGAGTTTTCAAAGAGCTCAAATTGCACTCGCCCAGCGGCAGCGGGCTCGCGCAATTTTGATACTCTTTGAAAACTCACTCGTTCAAATTTATCCCGAATTGCATTCGAAACCATATGATTTCCTATACTTGATTACAAAAATGATGGACATGTTACCCTTGGATCGTAAAACGATTCATGCATGGTTTACTCGAAAGTGCGAAGAAAATTAAATCTTGGAAAAGAAGCTTAAAACAAGCAAATATGCAGAACTGACAATTTACAAAAATGTAGAATCATGTTGTTGAGATACCTGTTGCAAAATCTTTGTGAAAGACTCGAGCAAAATTTCGTTTGCGGGTCCTTGAACAAGACGAAGTTTGACCAAAATCTCCGGCCCAGCCCGGCGGGATCCCCAGAAAGGAATCACAGAAGTCTAGAATACTTAAACTCTCCTTAACTTGATGAAGAACTTAAAAAAGTACGAGGGTATATATGGACTCTCTCTGAATTTCTAATGGGACCTGAAACAACCACATGAATGGACCACAAATGTGCAAGTTTTCAATTCTTTCAGATATTTTTTATTGTTATGCCTTTTCTGTCTGAAATTGAGAATGAGTTCATTGGTTTTTGACGGAGCACGATCAACCAGTGAGGGGATATGGCACCAGAAAATGTCCTGGCTCGTATTATAAACATTTAATAGCATCGTTTGTTCGTGATATTTGGCATAAATACCACTCGTGAGATTTCAAAATTCCTTGTAATTGCACTTACCAATACACGGCTCATGAGATTACAAGGGTGAATTTTGAAATGTCTCTTATGGTATTGATTTATGTCAAATACCACTACAAACCATCCAATTACTATTATAAACACCCGTTACTGCTGTGTTGTATTTGGATAGGGGGTACGGCCCGGGGTACGGGTCCTAAAGCCTTAAAGTAATTCCCGATTAAGCATTAATAAAAGTCTTATTATTCCTTTTGTTTTACAGCAGCGGGTGAAGCCAGCTGTCACCAAATCAGTTAAATCGTCCTCTAAGGATGTTGTCCGGTCCGTTAAGCCTCCCACACAGGCCAAACCAAGCACACAGGCCAAACCAAATACACTGGCCAAACCAAGCACACTGGCCAAACCAAGCACACTGGCCAAACCAAGCACACTGGCCAAACCAAGTACACAGGCCAAACCAAGCACACTGGCCAAACCAAGCACACTGGCCAAACCAAGTACACAGGCCAAACCAAGTACACAGGCCAAGCCCAGTACACAGACCAAACCAAGCGGTACACAGGCCAAGCCAAGTACACAGGCCAAACCAAGTACACAGGCCAATCCAAGTACACAGGCCAAACCAAGTACACTGGCCAAGCCAAGTACACAGGCCAAACCAAGTACACAGGCCAAACCAAGTACACTGGCCAAACCAAGTACACTGGCCAAAACAAGTACACAGGCCAAACCAAGTACACTGGCCAAGCCAAGTACACAGGCCAAACCAAGCACACTGGCCAAACCAAGCACACTGGCCAAACCAAGCACACAGGCCAAACCAAGTACACAGGCCAAGCCCAGTACACAGACCAAACCAAGCGGTACACAGGCCAAGCCAAGTACACAGGCCAAACCAAGTACACAGGCCAATCCAAGTACACAGGCCAAACCAAGTACACTGGCCAAGCCAAGTACACAGGCCAAACCAAGTACACAGGCCAAACCAAGTACACTGGCCAAGCCAAGTACACAGGCCAAACCAAGTACACAGGCCAAACCAAGTACACTGGCCAAGCCAAGTACACAGGCCAAACCAAGTACACTGGCCAAGCCAAGTACACAGGCCAAACCAAGTACACAGGCCAAACCAAGTACACAGGCCAAGCCAAGCCCCAAAACGTGAGTAACGTTCCTTAATTACGTCTTTATATAATGTAAATAGTTAAGCTCCTAATACTTTTACTGCTTATGATGGAGATAAGCCACCGTAACCTCAATTCTTTCGTTCTGTTCCCAACAGAGATATTCCATCAGACCAATTGGTCATTAAACAGAAGTTCGGTATTCAGGAGAAGTCCTGGACCGAGAAACCTGAATCCGACAAAGGACCCCTGACCCCCATGACGGAGGTTCCCCTAACACACAGGTAAACCAAAACAAACAAATATTGAACTTCTAAATAACACATCTACTTCCTCTTCGAAATAAATAATCGACGTAAATGGGCCGGCCTTTTGCAGGAATACAATCACGTAATTATAATGCAGGGCAAAAAAATATAACTTCATTTAAAACCTATTTATAAATGCTTTTTTCCACATCCAATTGATTGTCGATCTTTCTAGAACTGCGTGCTAAAAGTGCCTTTCCCATGGAGATTACGAACTCAATTCATTCGTTAACGAAGTATTATATCGGCAAGTGACTGTTTCCTGCAAAATGCCTATTCTATTCAAAGTTAAGGGCTCTGTTATTATTTATGGACTGTGTATGGGGGAAGGAGTGGTTCCAGATTTTTGAGTGAAAGGGGGTTTACTTAGTTAAGCTTGGACGAAAGGGGACCGGTGTATGAAAGCAATCCACTCTTTTCACCTGGTGGCCATCTTGGATTCAAAGCGAAGTAATCCTTTGTTTTTGCCAGGTTAGCCTCGTTTTGACTATCCCTCACTGCGAGGCTGACCTGGCAAAAACAAAGGATTGCCTCGCTTTGAATCCAACTGATGACCACCAGATGAAAAGAGTGAATTAAGATGGGTTTAGCAATGGCGGCGGCGTTACCATAACTTTTCAGAAAAATCAAAGATCGTTTCCTCAAAATGCCGCAAATAGCATTTCTAATGCTTCTAAAATTCAACAATTACGTACCGGGGACCATGCACTCCGATCCCTCTAGTTCCCCATTGTGGGCGTTAAGTTCTCAGTCCCACCAATAATAAACTAAAGTAATAAAGCTACTTTATTTAACGTCCGTAACTCGTGACAATCTGGTGAGACTGATAAACTCGAGGCCGACGGGAGACCTTCGATTTATCATCCTTATCCGAGAAGACGTGAAGGTCTAACCATTTGCAGTTGTTTCACAAAGTCAGCACCTTCTACTCAGTTATTTTAAGACCCTGAGTGTTGGTCCGGCCGGGATTTGAACCCGCGACCTCCCGCTCAACAGACCGGAGCAGTTAACCACTACCGAGCTATAACCGGGAGGCGGTTAATTTCACAACAGCGCCGGCAGCCCCTGTATGTTGGGTTTCTCATAGTTTAAAGTGCACCTAACCCCAATTTGTTTTGTTTATTTCTTTAAATCCTCATAATCTTTAGAGTAATGCTGTGAAAAAGTTTAGTTTTTTTCGTGAATCCTTGATCGCCTATATGACCTACCGACCGAGCGGCAGTATACAAATCTAGTATATCGTGCATTACATGTGACATATTAGGTCATGCAGGAATCCATAACAATAGAAACTACAACAAGTGCTGGTGAACAATGGCATTTTCCCTCACCTTACGTCACTCGACCAAGAGCCCAAACTGCGTGGTCGTGAAACAAACTTCCCGGACTTTAATTCCGATTTAAAAATCAAGGATTGCATCGATTTCATTTGTTTTCTTTTTCATTCGTACAATTTCATATTAGCCTTTAAAAATAAAAATAAACTGATATGGGGTTAGTGGTCTTATTTAGATATTTTAGAATTTTATGTTTCAACAAGTGTACCAGCATACCGTGAGTAGGTACAGGTATTTGTAATTGTGCGTTGAAAATGAGGATCGGATATGGTGTACACGGAATGTTATCCAGTGCGCACGTTTAGGCCTATGTTAATGTTCAGGAAAACGGTGTTTTGATCATTCCTCGTTAGTTAAACCAGGAGCCCATTACCAGGAGCGTCATATCTGTTATGCATTCGTGAGTCAGCGTGTTCTCAGATCAGACTATGTTTAGCCGTGAAAAACAATGAGAAGCATTGTGAACAGTAATTTCATGCAACAATGTACTAGGCACACAATGCTTCCTAAATTATTTATGAAGAGATATTGTTACTGCGTACAATGAGAAAACCTCTCCGTTGTGAAAAAGTAAGCATGTTATCGGCCTACTGCTCGGGGGTATGGGATTTATTACCTCGATCGGGTGTTCTAAACCTAACCTGATCTAGGAATGTGGTGACTCACAGTAAGTAAGAGTTTCATACCGAGAACCGAATCGGTATGAAAGTGATTTATATCACATTTGGTGAGGTTTTCTCAAATAGAAGGAGGTTTAAAACTGGGTTATAAACCTCCCTGCAACAGTTATAAACCTCAGATTTGTTATTTAATTAGTCTATTGTTGAACGGGTTTATACCAGAGTTTCACCCCTATGAAGAACAAAGAAAACCGTGTCAAGTGTGATATAATGAAGGTTATTGATCGTGTACGTAGGGAGAACGACAAAAAGCCAAATGACGAAGGTCAAGACTCGTCTGACAACCAAGATATTCCTTCATATAGTAATAAGGTATGACGATTAGAGTTAATTACAATAACGTGTACTATTTTGGTATTACAAGACTAATATAGAAACACATATTCTGTAACGCAAGCCTACTGTGAATGAAAGATATCGAGGGCCCATTCTACTTTTCTTGTCCAATCCGGCTATACTAGTTTTTACATGCTATGCTATGGCCTTTTTCGGAAACAGAAGACTGGGGCTGCTTCCTCCACAGGCTGTTTTAGCTTACTTACTATTATTCGGGCTAATTCGTAGGCAAGGCCTAATATTCGGATTACGTTTGCACGGTAAATTCATGGCTGCAAAGGTCAATAGCAAGATAGAAAGTGAAAACATTTCTCTTTCCCATCTTTCCTTGCACGCTTCTCTTTAGCTTAACTGAGAGAGGTGTTTGGTTTGGACGCTGTAGGTGTTTCGACTTCCTGGCAGCTGAGCAAGTAGAATCAACGCCGGATATAGAGCAGTTTTTACATGACTGTCGGAAGTGTTTTGGTTTTGCGTTTACTGAGCTCTCCTATTGGCTGATAAAGTAAAGTAAAACCAAACGCAAATTGATTTTGGTTTTTGCTTTGGTTTGTCATTGGCTCACAGGGAAGTCATTTATGAGTTACTTGTGATTACTCGCTCCTATGAATAGCTGGATGTGGGTAATTTGCGTTTGCATGGTCTTTCGACACTCATTTGAAATAGATGTAGGTGGCTGTATAGCCTGAATTTCAGCGTTCTTGGCTGTATTCTTTCAAGTGCGGTCAAACATTTATGTTATATTACAAGATTATTTTTTAACACGACCACATAAATCTGTACGTATCGTGTATAATTACATTAATAACATTATATTAATAACTACATTGATGTTATTATTGTTGTTAATGTTGTTGTTGTTAATGTTGTTGCTGTTGTTAATGTTATTGTTGTTGTTATGTTGTTGTTGTTGTTAATGTTGTTGTTAATGTTGTTGTTAATTTTGTTGTTAACGTTGTTGTTGTTGTTGTTGTTAATGTTGTTGTTATTATTACATGATGACTCGAGCCTTTTGCTCTCCTACTCAACCCTTCCTGATATGGCCTTGCAGCAAATTATTATATCATACCTCATCAGACTAAATAAAGGTGTTTCTAACCTCTAATCAGGTCATTACATCCTGTTTCGACGAGACTAAAGGGTTGCTCAAGTCAAGTTCTCCTGACACAACAATCGACCAGAGCATCAAGAGAGTCAACACTACCCCTCAGATAAATATGGAACATTTATCCGTCAACGTTCCACATAGAAATGCCGACATTGATGCAAGTCACATTATCCCTGGCACTGACGAGTCCATTGTGCATGTGAGAACAGAAAAGAGAAAACCCGAGAACGACACTATGCCAGACGTTCCTCGAATGATAAGTCAGACTAGGGAGAAGGAGCTATATATCCTTGATCATGATGTGGTCGTTGCAGATGATCTCTCAATCGATTACTCGTACGAAGAAGAATCGCGAGATTCAACCAATAATACAGACTGCAGTGCGAAAGCCACCATGGATATATCTAGCACTGACAAGCCCACTGTGCCACTCGAACTCGAGGAAACGGAAAAGGCAAAGCCCGACAACGACACTATGCCAGACGTTCCTCAAATGACAAGTCAGACTAGGGAGAAGGAGCTATCTATCCTTGATGTGGTTGATGCAGATTATTTCTCAATCGATTACTCGTACGAAGAAGAATCGCGACATTCAACCGATAACACAGACTGCAGTGCCAAATACACCATGGATATATCTAGCACTGACAAGCCCACTGTGCCGCTCGAGAGAACGGAAAAGGTAAAGCCCGACAACGACACTATGCCAGACGTTCCTCGTATGACAAGTCAGACTAGGGAGAAGGAGCTATCTATCCTTGATGTGGTTGATGCAGATGATATCTCAATCGCTTTCTCGTACGAAGAAGAATCGCGAGATTCAACCGATAATACAGACTGCAGTGCCAAAGATACCAAAGATGTACCTAACGCTGACGTGCCAATTATGCCGCTCGAGGGAACGGGAAAGGCAAATGCAAAGACCGAGAAGGATATTAAGCCAGACGCTCCTGAAATAAAAAGACAGACTAGGGAAAATGAGCTATCTGTCCTTGATTTTGTTGATGCAGATGATTTCTCAATCCATGTCTCGCACGAGTCTCGAGATTCAAAAGATACTACAGACTGTAGTGCTAAAGATACAGTGGATACCACAAATGACTCCGCTCTGCCAGCGACGGTGAAAGAAGAAATGGACTTCGAAGAGCACTGCAAGCAAGAGGTGTCTAATGATGCAACAAGTGATAAAGTTGTGAAGAGTACTTGCCTTCCTGAAAAGATTATCGTGGAAGGCAAATCAAACTCTGATGAGCCAAGTATTCTGAACACAATTAGGGACGAAGCTTTGGATGAAATCAGCACTTTAGATACCTTCCTTAGTGTTTCAGCCTATTCTTCCGTAGATGACGGCGATGACAACTTCTCTTGTTGTGGACAAGAATTGTCAGCAAGCAGTATGCAAACAGACTTCAGTCTCGATATTGGTTCTACTGAATCTCTATTTTGGAATACAACCGCTGACACATCATGGATTCTGAACGATTCTGAATCTGCCGAGTCGTCACATTTTCCTAAGAAGAGTAACAACAAGCTGAAAGAGATCATCGAAGAGGGAGAACAAAAGCCACAGATCTGTCTGAACCAAGCCATTCTTAACGCTGCGTTAGAAGAAAAAGTTGAAATGTGCAACGCGCATTTCCCAAAACTTGATTGTAAAGCGACCTTGAATGACATTGAAGAGATCGAATTTTATCCACACAGAGCACATGAAAAATTGACCAAACATGTAGAAAACAAAGTAATCCAACTTCAAGTAACTGGACGACTAGCTGAAGTTGCAAATGACGACAACTCAATGGCTGAAGATCACAGCTCCTCTGAATCAAAATGTGCCGTGAAATCCCAAACGAGTGCTCCATCGTCAAAATCATCAAAATATACAAAACGCAGGCCCGACACAAAACAAACAAGCGGCTTGAACAACAACGCGACTAAATCAACATCGTGCTCGCCAATAGTGTTCCAAAACTCGCGATTCCTTGTAAGCGTAGAATCAATAGATTATTCACCGAGTAAGAGTTCCATATTACCAACTAGTAATTTAACAGATTCATCCGACCTACACAAAAATGATTCGCGCCATGAATCATCAAGTGAAAGTTCGGAAAAGTCAAACGTTGCGATAAGGACTACAGAATCCGATGATATGTTGCACGCTTTGGAAGATGATTGTTTTCTAGCGGAACTTGAGGATCTGCTTGAGGAACACCAGACCTCTACAACGGCCATAAACAAGATTGACAATACTGAGACGCAACATAAGGCAAAGGCGGCTAAAAATAGTGACAACAGTGAGATACTCGACTTAGCCAGAACTGCAATCACAGCAAGTTCAACAGAAAAAGAGGATAACGTCAGTCCAGCCAAGGCAATCAATGAATTTGAGAATTTGAGTGTTAGCGAAGTTGAGAAAGGATCGGGAAAAAGCGACTCAGATACATCAAACGAGGAAACGCCGACAAAGGAAAGCCCCAAATCAAACATTGATGCAGAGGAAACCAACAAAACCCCAGACACAAATCTCCAT
The DNA here is from genome assembly GCA_030867875.1 of Actinernus sp. WN-2022. Taxonomy (NCBI): domain Eukaryota; kingdom Metazoa; phylum Cnidaria; class Anthozoa; order Actiniaria; family Actinernidae; genus Actinernus; species Actinernus sp. WN-2022. Next base: position 141,812,475 of record JAOWCC010000577.1, on the reverse strand, counting down.
GTGCTACATCAGTCAAGATTCCTTATAAGTGTAGAAATAGTGGATCATCCCCCAAGTATTGCTAAAACTACTAATTCAGGAATTGCAACAACAGACAACAAACGTGGAAGTAACGGTGTGGCGAATAAATCTTTTGCAGAAGAAAATGACGATATTCTTGTGGCAAAACACGTTCTGATCCAAGAAACAGCTCAGTGCAAAGACACGAGTCAAAAAGAGGATGACACCTCAATGCAGAACATGAACACCATAGAAGGCGAGGCACAAAACAAACGAACACAGATGGTGACGCCATTGAAGGATATCGGACACGCGATATCCAATAAGACTTTACTTGACAAAGTACTAGGTATCTCTGAAACTATTTTTAAGCAGGAATATAACGTAGTCAAACATGCTATCAAAGCAAGACAGAGAAGCCGAAATAAAGCTGACGATTGTAACACCACCACAATTGTACAAAGTCTTGCTGAAGGTGAAATCGTCACAAAGGGGAAATCAACAACTGACGGCATGGAAGACGATTCCTTCTTGGAAGAGCTTGAAGATCTACTCTCGGCGGCTGAGGCCGAGTTTTCACAGGAAGAAAATCACGAACAACAGAAAGATAGCAGTTCGGACAGGAAAATGATGTCAACGCGTAAGCCAAGAAAGAAGAAGCTAAAAGATGAGCCATCTGAACGTAACGAAATAGAGACTAGTAAGACAGGCAATCATGAAACATCAGTACTTGGCCAGAGCTATTGCACCGGGAACTCAGAAACAGAAATCAAACAAGACCAGGTTCTGAATAAGTTCTCTCTCCAATCCACCGCTCAAAGCTTTAAGGAAAATTGCTGTGAGACAATCCAACCAAAGAATGAAATCGAAACTATCAATGGAATGTTGTCAGCTTCAAATGAAACCATTTACAACGACAGTGATGCGGATAAAACTCCAGGATGTCTGGAAAGTAACACAAAAGGCACGAGTAGTGGTGGAAAGGATTTACGTAGCGATAGTAATTATGGAAATAATACACAGCAAAGTGGATCAGGAGACGACCCAGGACGTGATGACAACTCTAATCACGATCCAGAGTCTGACAAAATAGAACAATCAGCAGCACATCAACAATCAACATTCTTAGAGGTCAAGGGTTGCTACGAGAGGACATTAAGGGAGCTTCAGTACGACGTCAAGAAAAAGAACATCATTGAGCAAAATCTTCAAGAAGACTTGACTACATCTGAACTAAAGAATCAAAACCTCGAATCAGAAAGAACAGCACCCAACGAAAAACTAGAAAAACTAGTTCTAGAGAAGGAAGAACTAAGTATTAAGACTCTTGAAGCATTATTTGCTCAGGTTAGAGTTGAAAAGGATCAAGCTGATAATGCACTTGAAACCAGTAAATCTGAGGTAATGCTTCTCAGGAAACAATCCGAAGAGAAAATAACTTATCTCCAGAAACAACTCAAGGAACAAAATGATTCAGAACTTGAACTCTCAGACAGAGTGAAAACTCTAGTCGACAGAGTTTCCCAACTAGAAGCAGAGAAAATGGAAACCGATGAGAAAATAGGGAGCCTACTACAAACACGAAGTGCCGAAGAGGAGCTACAAAACTGTGTGAAAGAAAAGGAGGAAATTATAGCAAAACTTCAGCAAAGAAACTTGAAGCTTCAATCCGATAACACCGAGGCTGAAAAGGAATTCAAACGAAAAGAATCTGACTCTTTGCTTACAGTTGAAAGTCTCCACAATCGCACAAAAGAGTTAGAAGAGATACTGAAAGCACATAACGAAACTGAAGCCATGTTACGAGAGCATGCAAATAGGATTTCCCAGTTGGAAGCTGAAAATATGGAAGCTTCAGAAAACTTCCTAAAAGCGAAGAAAGAAGCTGAAATGATACTTACTGAGAAGATAGAAATTATGGAGTCAGAAAACGCCGAGCAGAGAAAGGAGCTAAAAAAACAACGATCCGATTACTTGCTTGCAACTGAAAGTAATCAGAATCTTTCCAGAGAATTGGAAAAATGTTTGCAACAAAGCAGGAGCACCGAGGCGAATCTACATGAACAACTACAAAAACGAAACGATACAGAGCGTAAACTCAGAGATCAATTAAAATCTCTAACAGGTAAAGTTTCTCGGCTGGAAAACGAGAATATAATGAGCCAAAAGAAAATCGAAACAATGCTTCAGACAAAGAGTGCCAAAGACGAACTAGAAAAGTGCTTAACAGCCAAACAGAAAGCTGAAGAAGACCTGAATGAAAAGATCTTAAAACTAGAATCAGAGCATGCCGCTGCGACCAACGAACTGCGTAGACAGCAGTCGGAGTCTCTGGTTGCATCTGAGAGTTTCGAGAAGCGTTCAAGAGAGCTTGAAGACAGCTTAAAACAACGTTGTGAAGCTGAAGCAGAGATGTTAGAGGAAAAAGACAAACTGCAGAGACAATTTGCACAACTGCAGGCTGACAACGACAAATTGAAAGAGGAACTGGCAAACTCTGCTTTGCGCTCAAAGGTGAGAATTCTATCCCTTTTGGTTCAAATAATTTATGGATCATAAAATGGCTACTATACCTGAAAATAAAGTTCCTAATTCCATACAACAGTTAATAAATCAATTCCATTCTGATATTCTCTTCACGTTTTGGCGTCATCTGTGCATATGCACGGCAGAATGGAACCTATTTGTTTTATCAAGCTAAAAGCTATGAAAGATCCAGTCAAAACGAGTTGAGAAATTGGTTGCGCGCGCTCATGACATCATCCATGTATGTATCCTCTATTATAATATAGATACGATAGTACGCGCGCTCTGATTGGCTAAGAAGCCATGTTTTATCAGAGTATATAACATGGTTAGCCGTGTTATATAGTTTTCAACTGGCGGTTTCCTTTCATCGCGCGCGTAAATCTATATTATAAAACAGATAAAGAAGCCTTAAATCCATGTTTTATACTATCATAAAACACTCTGGTCATTTGAGAACACTCTAGAAATGTTGAAAGCACGCGCCTTCGGCTTGTGCTTTAACATTTCTCTCATGTTCTCAAATGCCCATCGTGTTTTACGATAGTATAAAACATGGCTAAGGCTTCTTTATTTGTTAATTATAATATAGATACGATAGTACGCGCGCTCTGATTGGCTAAAAGCCATGTGTTATCAGAGTATATAACATGGTTTGCCGTGTTTTATTGTTTTCAACTGGCGGTTTCCTTTCATCGCGCGCGTAAATCTATATTATAAAACAGATAAAGAAGCCTTCGGCTTGTGCTTTAACATTTCTCTCATGTTCTCAAATGCCCATCGTGTTTTATGATAGTATAAAACATGGCTAAGGCTTCTTTATTTGTTAAATAACACACGGTTCTTGACCAATCAGAGTGTGCGTTTCGTACTTCATGTAGCCTGCGGAAACAGCCGTCTCTATTAGAGCTCCCAAGTGATACGTCTGCGATTTGAACCCAAAAATTCCATACTAATGACGTTGGCAGAGAAACGGGCCGAGGGGAGGGGGGGGGGGGGGGGGGGGTGAATTATACCAATCAGCGAGAATACGTCATCGGTATGGAATTTCTGGGCTCAAATCGCAGACTTCTCTCGAGGGGCTCGCTTTTGGCCCTCGAATAGAGACGGCTGATTCCGCAGGCTAGACTGCATGATTATTAGATAAAATGTGATAACAGTTTGTTCTCGAACATCTTATTTTCCTCAGTTACACTTATTATACTCGACAAAGGCTATTATACCCAATAGTCCAGATTCGTACTATTCGAAAATTACCGCTGAATGCGATGACTACAGACGCATGTATACAGGGTTAGCCTCGTTCTTAAGTTAAACATTCATAAATACCAGCGAGAAGGTGGGCTATTCACAACTCTGCGTATAAACGCGTCTGTAGTCGTCGTATTCAGCGGTAATTTTCGAATACGAAACTGGTCTATTTACATCAGTTGTGAATATTTCTTACTGATTTCTTAACTTTAAACAGGAAATTCCGGTATAAAAGGTTAAGCCCCTCCTCTTTTCACGCATGGCGAACTCGAAATTTGAAATTCAAATTACAGAGCAGTGAAGAACGTGGACGAGTGATCAGCCTGTCCTGTTAAAATGCCACTAACCCCTTTTGCAATTTTTATAGATATGAAACTTTGAAAGGTTTTGAGTACTTCTGCGAAGAAATTTTTGGCTTACAGAGAATATTCTTTGTTCTACGCTTGTTTGAAATCGTGTAAATGTGACCTTTCCTGACCCATGACCGCGTCAGAAAAAGCCTGGGTCGATTCTGGATCTTACGTCACCTCATTAATGCATTATTCTCCATGGCGCCTTTCTATCACAACAACATCGATATATAGAGAATTTATACGGTCTGCGAGTTATTAGTAAAGAAAATAGTTATTTTAGACAAAATGCTAAACATTTATTCAACTTATTGCAAAGTCGAATGAATTAGATGACGTAAGATCCAGAATCGACCCAGGCTTTTACTTACGCGGTCATGGATCAGGAAAGGTAAAATTTTCACCATTTCAAACAAGCCTAGAACATAAAGTATTCTTTGTAAGCCAAACATTTCTTCGCAGAAGTACTCAAAACCTTTCAAAGATTCATATGAAGAAAAATCGCAAAAGGGGTTAGGTGCACTTTAAAATGCCAAATTTTAAGGGTATAAAATCAAAGTGTGAACGGAGGGAAGATAGTTATTTATTAAAGACATTAGGCGGTATTTTATAACTGATTACGAACTCTGTAGCCCTTACAATGAAGTTCGTTTGGTTTCGCGCGATAAGCAATCAGTAGGGAGCACTCAAGCGGAGCATCACAGAGATGTTCACTCGACAAAGGCTGAGTGACATCTGAAGGTGTCGGTGGCCTGGACATGGCCCTTTTATACCGGAACTTTCTGGTTAAGTATCTTGATTTTATACAATGCGAACGAAGACGTAGTAGCCATAGACTATATCGCAACCCCGCCGTCACAGTGGACTCTGGGATGGATATCTCAGTTTCCATTGTTAAATCCAAGATGGCCGCCCAACAACAACAATAGAAAACTATCCATCCCAGAGTGCACTGTGACGGCGGGGTTGCGATATAGTCTATGTTGTATGACGTAACAAGAGACGCTAATGAGGCATCTTTTATTAACGTCATCCAACGTGGCAACGATGACGTCACGTACGTCCAAACGAGGAATACTTGCAATTGCTTGAGCACCACTTCCCATCAAACGTTAATTTCTCATCAAATAATAAAACAATTTCAGCAGCAAAACAAGCAAACTAAAGATACTCTCGTAATTCAAGACAAGAATGAGAATAAACACAGACAAACCATGCACGATATGGAACAAACGATCTCCCAGCTGAGGGAAGAGAAACGGAAAGCACAACTTGAAATCGAAAGTCTGCAATCCGAGAACCGATCCCGACCCAGCAAATTTCGGGAACAAGTGAAGAAGTTAAAAACGAAACTAAAAAGACACTCAGATAGAGAAGCTGAACTTCGCAGCCATATACCAGTGATGAACCAGAAGGCTTCCAGCCTCGCCGCAGAAAAGCAAGAATGGGATTTGGAATGTGAGAATCTTGTGTCAGCAAAACGTTCTCTAGAGAATATAGAACGTCTTAGCTATAATTCCTCGCAAGAGAAACCTGATGATTTGAAGCAGGAATTTAGGAGCCGAGCCGAGAGCGAGAGGATCCTTTATGAGGAAGTTGACGCGCTCAAGGCGCACATTGCAAAGCTTGTTGCCCTGAACAAAACTGCGAGCGACGAATGCAATGTGCTAAGAACTAATAACGACATGATGACTAAGACATCTAATGAGAAAACACGAGAACTGGCCAGGAAGACGAAGTCTTTGAAGGGTAAGACAATATGAGCCGACTGATTTGAACTATTTAGTTCCAGAACTCCCAAGCGAAAGTGATTTCTAAATCCACCATACCAGAAAAAAAGCACTGTTATCCACCAACCTTGGAGCGCGAAAACAATCAAATCGGTTATAAATCTGTGGTAGATTGAAGAAAAAAAATCGAGTTTGAGATCGAGTTTGAAAAGTTTAAAAATCAATTCAAAAACTCAATAATAATTCACAAAGGAAAAACAAAAGAAATGAATGTTTGATGAGTAATTTCTAAATGTGATACAGATACGGCCTCATTTACATAAACATTTGCTTCGATATTTTCTCGGCCAAAATAGGTCGTATCACCAAAATAACTGAATTACACGACTCTATACATCAACGTTTTTTAAGCCGTCTCGTGTTTGTAAATCTGATAAAACGCTGATGCTCGTTTTCGAAACAGACGTAAAAATTTTAGTAATAAAATGAGGCATTTATCAGAATGTTATTGATTTCTATGAGTTATACGAACTGTGTTTAATGCCCTGTATAGAGGTTAAAAAAACGATATTATAACGCAATGAGTCTAGTGGATTTGATTTATAAATCTGTGTATAAAAAGCCGTTATTTCTCTATCCTATCATCAGAAATCGAGACTGAAAAGGAAAAGGCGGATGTGGAGGCCACAAAACTTAGAGAGAAAATTGAAGAGCTTGCTGGCAGTATAAGGAGCCGTATGGACCAGTTGACCGCAATAATCTTCCGTCTCAGGTCTGAAAAACGGGAAGCAAATCGACAAAACGAGATGCTGAAATCACAAACCATAACACAATCCGAGAGGTTTAGCAAACAAACTGAGGAGCTCACAGTGAAGGTGAAATCACTTGTGCATAGTGAGAAATCTTTAAAGTACCAAGTAGAAAAGATGACCATTCAGTTATCCACTCTTGAAGCCACAAAGCAGCTGTTAGATCTGGAAAAATATGAGTTAAAGTCGCAACACCAGTCATCATTAACAGCTAAAGATGACAAAATCCAGGAATTGAATGAAGACCTAAAGAAACAGTGGGACCGCGAGAAAAGTCATTGTGAAAAAATGAAACTAATGACAAAGACTATTTGTATACTTGAGGAAGAGAAGCGACAGGCAGATCGGGATGGACAAGAACTTAAGTTTAAAATAGTTGACATGAAAAAACAGACAATTGGAGAGTTGCAAGCAGAATTGAGAAAGCAACAAGACAGCACAGAAAATAACCAGAAGCAACTCCAGGAAATAATCAACAAAATAGACAAACTCACCGAAGAAAAACTCGTATCCGACGAAAGAAAGGAAGAGTTTAAGACAGAGCTTCACACCACAGTAAAGTGGTACAAAGAGAACGCGTCAAGACTAAATGATGACCTGGAAAATGAGAAAGAACACAAGAAAGATTTCATCAATGAACTTCAAGCAATAAGGTCCAAATGGAGTGAAACCGAACAGAGAATGAAAGAAGAGGAAGAAAAAAGAGAAAAACAAACAATGGACATATTAAGGGAATCACAACAAACACGAGACACGGTTAACGAGTTGACTCACCAGATCCAGGACAGGATGCAGTGGGACGAAGAACAACGACAACAAATGGAAGAATTGCCCGTAAAACTCGTCCAACTAACCAGAGAGAACGAAAATGAAAAAAGAAAGATATCCGATATGATGGAATTGTACCACAACTGCCAGAGACGCCTTGCGATGCTGGAAGAATGGAACAATGACAAAGACGACAAGATGAGAACATTCAGACAGACAGTGGATGATCTCCACGGTCAGATTATACAAGCACGCGAAGAGAAGCGTACGGTGGCAAATAACTTAGAGAGTAGATATAGTTCGTTATTAGGAGAGAGGGATTCAAAGATAAAGCTACAAGAGTTGACGATAAACGACAAGGACAGAGCTATTAATGACATGACGAGGATCAATGGGCTTACTAGACTACGAGAAGAAGATGAAACGAGATCAAGGAACCTGGAAACAGAGAGGGCTACTGCTCGAGAGACAGACAATCTGAGACACGGCGCAAACAGAATACACGCGTCTCTAGACAAATCTGAGAGAAGGATGGACAACTTACAAGACAACAGGCGCTATCTCGAACAACTGAGGGTGGTACAATTCGACGTGCAGGATCACAGCAACGATGACAGCTACCTCACTACTCATGTACTTGGTTCCTGTTTGCAGAGAAGTGTCAGCTCTGACAGAACAGTGCCGCTCCGTATGCCGTCCTCAGTGGAGATCCTTCTTCAGTGGAGATCACTACTAAACGACAACAATTGAAGTAGATTTGACTTTAGGAAAAAGGCAAATAAGTGTTAACAATTTAGACGATTAATGTTCTACTTTGCATACAGTGATAGAAAACTTACAGTAATGAAAAGCAAATATTAAGACAGTACTAGTTATTGATTTATACTTGATCGATATTTATCTACAGTATCTTAAAGTTTGTATTTCTATTGAATTTCTATTTACAAATATGAAGGACTGAGAAGCAAATGAGATACACATCTACAGCAAACTTAATCTTATAAATGTACACTAGGCTGATAAGATTCAGATGAACCATTAATGTAGTTTGTAATTTTGGGGAATTACAAATTGGAGATATTATATAGCAACATCATTACTAATATTAGAATAAGCGGCTAACAGAGTTTGTAAAGTTCTTTTTATGAATAAAAAAATGTTTTAAAACCTCCGTCTGTGTTTTTCAATAGTGCTTTAGTAGTGATTTATGTTTATTTATGAGGTACCTAGAGGAGGCTCTTCCTAACCCTATCATCTTGTTTCTTGATTCTCAAAATTCAGTGAAATACAAGACTTTCTGTTTACCAGTTGCAGAAATGGCGCTCCTGCTTCGTGTTGTACTTCATTGCAGACACCACGAGATTCCCAAAAACTGGAATAAATCAAACCCGAAAGCAGCACAACTCCACCAGAAAACTTTATGGGCCAATCTTTAGCTCGTGAATATACAGTACCTTTATCGCATCCTTTGGCGATGTTCCATTCCCTGCTTGCACAACGTCTATTCCTCCCTTTCTGTAATCGAACTGGCGGGAAAGAAGGCTCTGCCCCGGGTCACAATATCGTTTGATCTAACCACAGGCCGCCCAAGTTCAGACTGTATAACAAGGTTTGTATGGGAGTTCTTCCGATAACTCAGAATAATAACATAAATCTTCTGTAATACAAGGTAAATAAAGGAAGAAGACTTACTTGAACTTGTTTTGTCGTCCTATGTGTGTTTCAGGTCGCTGGAACGGTGTTTTATGGAATTCTTGAGTCATACGCTTCACCCCTCTAACCAGAGGGGAAGGCTGAACACTCGATACAACGACGGCCTTCGCTCGAGGACGAATTTTCCATAAAATATCAATCCCATCGGCGTTTACTCGGCCGCGGTACAATCCATGGACATCAATTATCCCTCAGAAGTCCCCAGGCTTGATAACTCCTTTCCAAACCCGTTAGATTTGAACGATTTTTGAAGCAATTCGTGCAGCTTCCAACGGCCGACAGATCGTAACGTCCATTGAATGGTCCTTCTTGACAACGCGTTTTGGTAACCAGGCGTTTGGGTAACCAGGCCGTTACAAATTATTTCTTTCCCTGAGAGGGACGTATCAAATTCATTTGACACTTTCTAATCCCTCCCTCCCCACCAACGAGACCACTGGACAGCGCCGGTGATATCCAGTGGTCTCGTTGGTGGGGAGGGAGTAGAAAGTGTCAAATGAATTTGATACGTCCCTCTCAGGGAAAGAAATAATTTGTAACGGCCTGGTTACCCAAACGCCTGGTTACCAAAACGCGTTGTCAAGAAGGACCATTCAATGGACGTTACGATCTGTCGGCCGTTGGAAGCTGCACGAATTGCTTCAAAAATCGTTCAAATCTAACGGGTTTGGAAAGGAGTTATCAAGCCTGGGGACTTCTGAGGGATAATTGATGTCCATGGATTGTACCGCGGCCGAGTAAACGCCGATGGGATTGATATTTTATGGAAAATTCGTCCTCGAGCGAAGGCCGTCGTTGTATCGAGTGTTCAGCCTTCCCCTCTGGTTAGAGGGGTGAAGCGTATGACTCAAGAATTCCATAAAACACCGTTCCAGCGACCTGAAACACACATAGGACGACAAAACAAGTTCAAGTAAGTCTTCTTCCTTTATTTACCTTGTATTACAGAAGATTTATGTTATTATTCTGAGTTATCGGAAGAACTCCCATACAAACCTTGTTATACAGTCAGAACTTGGGCGGCCTGTGATCTAACCACTGTCCACAACCATGGACGAATAAATTATTTAAAACTGAGCCCGCTATGATACCGCGCATCCACCGACGTCAAACATTAGTTTGCATACTAATTACCATGGGATGACTTTCGTCTCATTGGTCAACCAGTCCAAGCGTGGTAAAAGTGTTTTCGTGTTGCTTAGTAACGCACACACCTTTGTAAAACGTTGTGCTCCGCTGGCTGAAAGAACGAAGGTTCTGGTTTCAAATACAAATTTCCGAGGGCTTAAACATTTTTAGTAAATAATTTTATAACTTACAGTGAACTACAAATTAAGAAAACTTCAGCTTTTAAGTAGTTTTCTTGTTTTTGTGTGAAACATTGCACATACGTACCAAAATTAGAAACAGACCTCTGTTTTCTTTTAGTTTCGGTGGGAAACTGGGGAGACGCACGCGCGACCGGCTCATCAACAGCGCATGCGCAACACCCGATGTTGTTACTGGAAGCAGAGCCTTCATTCCTCCGCCAGTCCGATTTCAGAAAGGCAGGAATAGAACGTTCTTTACGCAGGGAAGATTTTTCACTGCCGAGAGAGTTAAATTCCCAACGTAACTCCGCACACATACTATCGGACACCCTGTGGATAAAACATGGCGCGCGAGCACGTCCGTGGCGGGCATTACTTTTGGCGGGAATTCCTTTTTGTCCAGAGTTTAAACGAACAAATTTATAGTAAAAAAGGCAAAGGAAAGTTAAGTTTTAGCAAAGAAACGGTTTATTATTAGAATGAATTGCGCTCGTGATCCTATTGAATACACATACCTTAAAGTGCAAGTATCATGTCAAAAATATAAAAATATACATTGTACTGTTAACAAATCGCACACATTTTGCCATTGTCTGAACTCGTATTGATCATAGAAATGACGCCATAAAATGTCCAAAACTTTGCAGTGAAACAACTCGCTACGCTCGTTGTTCCACTTGAGTTTTGAACATTTTATGGCGTCATTTCTATGATCAATACGAGTTCAGACAATGGCAAAATGTGTGCGATTTGTTTTTTACAACGACGAAGCACTTATAGCTTCAAATGAGTGCGTAATGAACTGCTTTCGAGTCGAAAAAGGCCATTGAAAGTCAAAACGTAAACACTTCTAATTACCGTTGCCGAGAGAAAGCTTTCTTAGACAAATGGCAATTTGGTTCACCGATTAACTTCTGTAATTGATGGAATGCATGTGAAATCCTTTCTTGCTTCTTCCTGGATCAGAAAAGTTATTGTTATGTAATTCAAAACTTCTGAGCTCTGAGAGAACTACTCAACTAGTCTAGTCACAAAGTCTGACTACAAATTCGCCGAAACTTTCTCCACTCAAGAGAAAACTCTCATTTTGCCAAATGGCACACTACAAAGAAGTTTGACTCACCGATTAACTTCTCCTAGTAATAAAATGCTTGTGAAATCCTCACTTTCTTGTTTTTTGGAAGCGAAGTTAACAGCCATTTGAATTCACAAACGTACCTCGCCGGGAAAGCACTTTGCAAAGCTACCACGACTTGCGAGTGACGTCATTTTCATTGTATGTACTATTTTGCATATAGCGGCGAGCCAATCAGAACGCGAGAAAATTGGATGTTGTTGTAAAATAGTGTTTTTTCTCACAAAACGTTATTAATCTTGCAACTTTTGTTACATTTCTGGCATTTAATCCCAAATTTTGATCAGTTTTCATGGATCATGTGACGTCATAAGATGAATCAACTCCCTCCCTAGAGAAAACTACTACAATAGAATCTCATAGGTTTTCTTTGTGACATCACAAGATGAATCAATCCCGCAATTCGGGTACCGTTTATTCTAGTTTAATTTCTGCTCCTGCCTCTCAAAGAAAACTAAGTTAGACAACTGAAGTATATCAGAAATAGAATTTGGAGCAAAAAGAGTTCATGTCGTTTTATGGCTTTACTTGGTAGTATCGTCGTGTACCGTTGAGATCCGTGGGGAATCACACCTCGCGCGCTCGGAGGGTTGTTGTACCGCTATTATAGTATATATTATACAATAATAGAACGAATATTTTATGAACTTGCTAATGACAGTTGATATAAATCGGGTAAAAAAACGATTGCAATCAGCGAATTCTCTCGTGGTCTAATGGTTAGGGTTTGTGTTGGTGGTGGGTAAGCCATTGCATTGATTCTTAACCGGCCCGAGTTCGAATCTCGGTTCAGGCGGTTTTTTTTTTATACTGAGGATAACGTAAATCCTTCTAAAATTTCTAAGTGTCGTTTCGGATGTTCACATAAAATTTCTGAGTCTCAAATTATTCATAGCGAACGTGGGTAACAAAGGGAATTTTATGACGCAGTTGGTTAAACGGTACACGACGATACTACCCTTTACGTGCACTTTAAGATCACACTGAAAAGGAATTTTGCAAATTCATGTAACCACGTTACTTTGTATTTATTTTATTTTATTAAGCTTCGCCTGAACTGAGGAAAAATACATATCAGGAATAATACCACGAACAATAGTTTTAACAAATTACAATGATGTAGAAACAAAATGATAAAAGCAGGGTGACAGCAACAGCTAAAGCCAATTACTGCGGGCCCATGAGACTAAATTAAATTAATCATATCAAAATCCAGTTGCACACAGAAGAGGACATTTGGTATTGGTCATTGCTTTGAAGTAAATGCGATTTTATTTGAGAGAGATAACAACTTCAGTCGCATTACAATTTTATAATGTGGCTTACCTGTTGATACCGGAACTATACGAAGGAGCGAGAATTCTCTGTTTTCGTTTTGACTGCTCCAAAATCTCTCCTACTGCAGCTCCCGCCATTACAAAGGTCACAAAAGAAAAAAAATAGCACGAAATGGAACTTTAACAGCGATTTGTAGCACTCTAAACTCGAGAAACCTCGATGATCTATACATCAAAACACTGAAAATGTATTCTTCTATCTGAATTCAGCGGTAGAAAGTCCGTTTAGACACTTGTATTCAAAAACGAGTAACGCCTTGTAAAAATTCACTTTACTCGCGAAATGTTCAGTCGAAATCTTAACATAATCACTCTAAACAGTTACCAGTTGCAGATTAGATGTTATCCTCTCTTGGAAATACTTAACATGCTGACTAAAATAACTGTTTTCTTTACTAACAGCCATGGCGAATAATGTATTAATGAGATGACGTCTATACAGGTTTCGACCCAGGCCTTTACTTACGCGGTCATGGGTCTGGAAAGCTCACATTTCCACGATTTCAAACAAGCGTAGAACATAAAGTATTCACTGTAAACCAAAACTTTCTTCACAGAAGTACTCAAAACGTTTCGGAGGTTCATAAGCTATCAAAATTGCAAAAGAGTTATAGGCACTTTAAGGGGGAAACTATACTAAATACTGAGAAACACTTGAACAAGTTGAACATTCAATGAGATTCTTTCAAACTGCTAGTTTAAAAAAACTCTCTATATACTATCTATACTATTTGCCCTTATAGAGATTTAAAACGCTGAGAAGCGTTTGAACTTTTTCTGTCTAATATTCAAAGCTATTACTGGCTTTCACTTGACGTCATAGCCGCCATGTTGGTGCCCTTAAACAATAGATTCCTCGTTAGCTTCTTTTGGGCATGCCATTTGTCATTTGAATCTCTGGGGATTGAGTGAAAACCAGCAATTCTTGGGTTGTAATCAATCCCTGGAGATTCAAAAGACAAAGACGCGGCAGCCATGTTGGAGGGACGGAACAAAAGACACTAATGAGGAATATTTTGTTAATGTTCCTCCAACATGGCCGCCGTGACGTCATATGCAAACTAAGAATAGACCTTATGCCGCAATGTTCGGGAATATTGCTGTTTTTATTTAGCCTGTTGTTATTTATTTAGCCTGTTGTTATTTATTTAGCAGGCGTTTTATTTGGGAAACCGCCATTCTTCTCTCGTCCAAATATATTGGCTATATTTAGCCTGGTCAGTGCATGCTGACCAGAGCTCATTGTTGCAATGAGAAAACAGCATGCAAAATGTAGGTGCCATAGCTTTCATTGCTACAGAGTAATTAATAATGGTAATAGAATTGAGTGGAGTGCAACTTGGTTGAGCTTTGAAGAAGAGGGAAATTGAAATCTATAAGCGTACGCGAGCAATAAAATGGCTTCTTAAATTCTGCTTTTTGACAAAGGATGCAATATAGACAAAAAAAATATGCGATTTAGGCTGAAATCACCGATGCTTTCAACCAATCAAATTGCAGGAAACGATGAATATATTTAGGATTTCAATGTCACTGAAATAAGATAACTACGGCTATTCCCCTACCAGCTCGCTTGGTGTTATTTCAAAGGTTTTAATTCTAATAACTGCTATTCTCAATATTTTAAAGTTTAGGAACATTTCTTAAAACACAATTGTAAGCAGGCATTTATATAAAAGGCAGAATGTTTTAAATTTGGGCGAAGTTTAAGTAATGATCCGTGTAAAAAGTACGATAAAATCCATTGTTCTGCGGTATTGAGCCTCCCTCACATGGGATTTGTCTGTGTTCTAGACGACGAAAACACTGGGTGATAATTATGAATATTCTGAAATAAAAGCAGTAAAAAGTCTTAGTTTCATTCAATTTTTATGAACAAATTCTATTCCAACCACGCTACGAAACAGCTACAACCAAGCTACGGAACAGGCACGATTGAAAAGGTTCCGAACATACGATTTGCTTTATAAACGATATTTGGAACCGCAGTGCAAATCGTAGTTTTAATAGCCTGCAGAATAGGCGCTTTTCCGATACGAGCGGAGCGAGTTCTGATACCGATCCGAGCGAAGCGAGAAAAAATAAGCGCCTGCCGCCTTCTTACGGAAATTTGAATTCTGCCCTTTTCCGCATGGATTAACATGATTATTAAACATGTCAATTAAACTTTGTGTGCTCGTAACTTTGTCGGTATCTAAGATATGTAGTCAAAACATTGCACAGTTCATTGTTATTACCTTTATTTCTCCTGTCCAAGTCTCTACAGAGTGGGATTTATTCACGACCACGGCCTCTATAAAGTCGCTCAGTCCCTGCTCAATTTTTCCTTCATCAGTTCATTTACTCGACGCTGACTGACTCTTTCACGTTCTTTCACTCGAACAGCCTCAGCAGAAGCGAAAATTACTTTAGGGAACTTCGTAATGCACTAGTCAATGTAAACCCCGCGGGGCATTTGACTGTCACCTACTTCAAAAGTTGTTTAACGCCCCGCACCCCGTGGCAATTTTTTGTTCTAATGGGAATAAATGCCCCCGCTCAAATTCCCTGCGCGTTCCTTTGGAAGACACAAAAACAACAAGTTTATTTCGTACTTAGGTTACATATTTACAGAGGAGAGATCAACTGTTATAAGAAGATGGAAAGTAACAAAATTAAGTACAGGTCGTCTGAAAATAACAATGCGGCTAATCTAAGTCAGATACAGATACAGACAAAGATACAAATAAAGACAGTAACTATTTTAATATTGAAAATGGTGATAATCGTGATTCCTACACATGGATAGTGGACGGAACATATTCAATAGGACATTGTTCGTTTATATATAGTACTACTACTAGTTTTAATATTGAAAATGGTGATCATCGTGATTCCTACACATGGATAGTGGACTGAACATATTCAATAGGACAGTGTTCGTTTATAGTACTACTACTAGTTTTAATATTGAAAATGGTGATAATCGTGATTCCTACACATGGATAGTGGACTGAACGTATTCAATAGGACAGTGTTCGTTTATAGTACTACTACTAGTTTTAATATTGAAAATGGTGATAATCGTGATTCCTACACATGGATAGTGGACTGAACATATTCAATAGGACAGTGTTCGTTTATAGTACTACTACTAGTTTTAATATTGAAAATGGTGATAATCGTGATTCCTATACACATGGATAGTGGACTGAACATATTCCCATTACGCTCTTCTAATGGCTGATATGTCTTCTGTTCTGCATATTTCACCGTTCAGCGATTGGTCGATTGAGCACAATGACTTCGTTCTCCGAATCTCTTCGAAAAATCACGAGGTGTCGAATTCATTCGGCACTCGTTCGTCACTGCTTCCGAAGAAAAGCCACGTTCAACCACAGGCTGCCTGTGGTTCAACTAGCACAGGCAGCTCATGAAAAAAAGGCTAAGCTGATCGAACCCCGGATCGTTACAGGCTAGGTTGGCTGCAGAAACCGTCGAATTTGAGTACTTACAAAGCGAGGAAATAAGCGATGGATCGATTAAATGAGTGCATGCTAGAGGAATGTAAGAAAGGGTTTCTGGAGGTAAAATTCTGAAAGTTTGGATTTTCGAAGAATTACGAGGCTTCGAAGAGTCGCCACGTGGACTAATGGCGTTTCGTGTTTCCTGCCTTCTCAATATTTATATAGGGGAGGAAAAAAAAGCCCAGAAGCGCCTCAAACCAGAAATAAACACATCAGTGATGAAGAGGAACAACTTCACAACACACAGGTAAGATTTTATGACTTTATTGATCATTTTAGTACAGTTTTAGATTTTTTCTAAAAATTCCCATACATTCCTTGTAAAAATCATTAGCTTGGGCTGCCTGTGCTCCAATCGATAGTAGATCTTTATAAAACTGCATTTTTGAAGATGGCTTGCCATCCAGCATCCATGGCAACGCCTTTCCCATGGGCATCACGAGCTCAATTCATTTAACGAAGTATTATACTATCATGTGCCTGCAAGAGGCCTATTACTGACAAACTCGAGCTGCAAGCGAGTTTCTAATTCCGATAACGCACTGACTCGAATTCTCTATATGGCTCACGAAACGTCTAGATGTACAGAGTAGTGTTTAATTTTCAGTTATTTTAGCAATACGACCTATTTCGGCCGAGAAAATCGAAGCAAAATTTTATTCAAATAAGGACGAAATCTGTATGAGATTTACAGATCCTTACATCGCACATTGATTTCTTTTGTTTTTCCTTCATGAATTATTAATGAGTTCGATAAGTGATAATTATAAAATTCATTGCAGTGCGACTATGTTTGCAAAACGAAAATAAAGCATCCAAAGTATAAATCCTAGCACGCGATTTTATTCATTGGAAAGACTGACTTCAAAACTAGTCCACCAACTTCGCCTTTTACTGGATCGAAGCTAAGTCGAAATGCTAATGTCTTGTACTCGACACTGATTGGCTCAAATAACCGTAAGTTTTCGTTCTGCAATGTGATTGGTTCTCGTTGTCTAAGTGGCCCTGGTTTCAGTAGTCACACTGTAATGATAAGTCCATACAGTACCACAGTGGCCAGGGTTCGAGTCCCAGTAACACGAGGCGAGTTTGTTGGTATCTCACCCTTACATACATGTACACAATAACATACATGTGTACATACATGTATGTATACTGTAAGTACTGTGAGTTTTTCTCTGGGTTAATAATCTCTAGCTGATCCCTCCACAGAAACCAATGCACTAAATTCCAATTTGATCTCTGGTTTATAGCCAGGTCCTTAATTTGACCAGCCCCTATACACAGTGTCAGAATATTAAGATAATTCAAGAGCCCATAAGCAAGAGCGAGAATCTCCCATACTACCTCTATGCTACGGCATTTTCACAAGATAGGTTATTTTTAGAACGGTTTCCGGCTATTATTGGGTTGCAATCATTCCTAAGGGAATAAAATCACAAAAGCGTAGCAGACGTGTTGTTGGTATAACAAAAGAAGCAAATGAGGCATCTTTTGTTCCGCCACGGGTGTAACCCACTAATTGGCGGCAAAAATATAAAAATAGCCCAATTTGTGAAAACGCCGTAGCATCTATTTGAGAGATATGGACGCTCTTGGTTATGGGCTCTTGGCTAATTACTATTCTGTATCAGTCGACTTGACCCGATATTAGGGAGTTTAAGCAACGAGGACGTCAACGACGACGACGACGGCACAAAACAATAGACTTAATTACCAAGAACAATAACTGCACGTGAAAATGCGCGCAGTGACACACATGTTTGCCGTCTTCATTAAAATCACAACGCGAAAACCCCAATTTTACGTTGAGCAGAGAACGTCAACGTAAGAAGTTAAAACGTTCTTATTTTCGTTCGGCGTGAACGAAACTTTTTGTGCATCCAATTTTTCAAAAATCTGGATGTTAAAAGCAACGCAAGATGAATGAAAGAAATAATAAACAAGTGATTTGACGAGAAAGCACTTTTTCACGTTCCGTCGTCGTCGACGTTGCCATCCTCGATGCTTAAACTCCCTAGTCTAGGGCCGACTAGCGAATGGGACCTCGACTTCCTAATTATAAGCACAGTACAAATCGCGAAGCTAGTTAGTTGATAGAATGTGACCAAGTGCTGAAACAACTGGTAAACTAAACAGTCACATTATAGTAAACTAGCAAGTTTTGGCAGCAGGGCTAAAATGGCCGGCTTAACTTTACTGTCTTATGGTATGATAAACTCGTACCAACCTATCACTGACCTCCCATTATTCCGGAGTAAAAACATAAAAGGTAAGACTTTTGTCTTTATGCGTACAGACTGTCTCACCATTATGGGACCAGTATCTGTGCACACTGCGCATGACCGTGACGTAATCTGTAGCGCCGAACTCTTATTTACATTTGCCATCAATTTCATAGTTACAGTGCGACTACTGAAATCGAGGCCATTTAGACAACGAGAACCAATCACGCTACAGAACGAAAACAAAGCACTCCATCTTACGGTTACTTGAGCCAATCAGTGTCGAGTACAAGACAATAGCATTTCGACTTGCTCGAGCTTCGATCCGGTAAAAGGCGAATTGGGTGGACTAGTTCTGAAGTCAAAGTCATTCGAATGAAGAAAATCGCATGGATATGCTAGGATTTATACTTTGCAGTGCTTTATATTTTGCAATGTGTTTAGTTGTCTAAATGTTACTGTAGTCACACTGTAAATCTTATGTAGTTTCATTTGACAAGTAAGAAAGTTGAACAATATTCGCATCTGGATTTACAATGACTCGCCTAACGGCTCGTCATAGGTCCATTCGAAAAATGGTGCCAAATTTAGATAGCTATTGTCCTGAAGTGACCATCCTCGTGCTCACGTTGCTGCATAAAAGTGTTTTCACATGTATGCGAGGCTAGTCAGTCCAAATTGGACACCATTTTTGAATGGGTTTATTGTACGTGCCCTTGTAAAATTCATTAATAATTAATAAGGGTGGTTATGACAGGCACTAGCGTTTTTTGATACAGCACTGACTAATAAAACTTCAGTGTCTGTATATCTGATACAATTAAAGGGAACCTCGGCTAAAAAACAATGTTTGTTCTCAAGTATTTGTTATGCATGCATGCCTAAGTCTGTTGCTGTGTTTGTCTCCAGTAAATTGTACACTAGATCGATAGATGTAGGGGGATTGGGGCGAGGAAAAAAGAGAGGGGGAGGGGGTGTCATTTATGCAACAATATTCCTGTCGAAAAAACTCATTTGAATTATCTTGGATCTCCGTTGACGTTGCAGTGCTGCCCCTATTGTTACACAACAAAAGAGCTACTGTTTCTGACAATAGGGGCAACACTGTGACGTCATAAAATCCAAGATGGCGGTGCGCAGGAAATTCAAATGAGTTTTATCGACAGGAAAATCGGTGCATAAATGACATCTAGTGTACAATTTACTGGAAACAAACACAACAGCAGACTTACGCATGCATAACAATCATTCGAGAGGAAACATTGTTTTTCAGCCGAGATTGCCTTTAATAAAACATCAGTATCTGTATATCTGATAAAACACTGATCAACGTCTGCATCACTGATACCGAGAACTTGTATTGCTGATACAGACACTGGTGTTTTAATCATCAGTTCTGTTGGGAGGTCTCGCAACCGATCACTAACTTCCCCTATCTCAGTTGGGTGAAATGTCAAGGTAGAACTCCTGTATTGATGCATTGGGACCTGTTTTTTATACAATGCGCTTTTCCCGGCTGAATCATAAACTTTACGTTTTCCATCAAAATTTCGTATTTTTTAAAATATTATATAATTTCAATTCCCAAGTATATAGTTTACAACATTCGCGTTCGTATTGTATCGCCCTATACAATCTCGCCTCTGGCTCGAGATTATATAGGCCGACACAACACTCCCGCTCATGTTGTAAACACTATACAGCTCAGTGACTATATATACAGTTCGTGCGCTCATATTATATTTATTACTCTATACCCAAGAGTACAATATTATTATTTAAAATAATCTTGGTTGCAGATAGATGCGATGAAAATGTGATGAAAATATTACGAATACTGTCTCTGCTTGCATAGCTGCAAAACACGTCTTCGACACTAGTACTTTGCAGAATATCATTAACGCTTTGGTATTCAGCAAATTATATTATTGCTCTTCAGTATGGTCGAACACGACTAAGAAGAATATCTGTAAGCTTCAAAGTGTGCAGCAAGAATTGTATCTGGTACCAGGAAATTCGATCATGTAACACCGGTACTTAAAAGCGAAGCTGGCTGACTGTCAACCGTATGTTGTCATATAGAGATGGTGTTTTAGCTTTAGAGGCCCTGTTTATATGAAGGAAAGTTGGCTCGGGGGGGGGGGGGGGGGGGGGGGGGGGGGGGGGGGGGCAACTTTTCATACATTTCTTTATAAAACGAAGTCAACCGTCTACATGAGAAACCGCAAACTTGGCTCGGGGGGGCGGGTGACCCTCCTCCCCGAGGCACTCGGTTCACAAGGTAGGGTGACCCTGGGGGGCGAGCCAACTTTTTCAACTCGGGACACACAGAGCATGCGTAATCCAATATTACGTGCCCAGACTTGCTCAAGACAAAGTTGTCTCGGGCACCCGGGACAACTTTTCTTCCATATAAACGCTCGGTAAAGTTGGCTCGGGAGGGAGGGTGACCCTCCCCCCCGAGCCAACTTTCCTTCATATAAACAGGGCCTAAGTATGTGAAGGGGTTAGCCCCAAGTTATCTCGCTGATAGGTTTACTATACGTTCCACTCTAGAAATACTAGAAATAAGGATAAGTTTAGTATCTCAGCGCCGCCGGTCAGCGGACTTTTCTCTATCGCACCGTGTCGCTTTGGAATTCACTACCAAGTAGTCTTACGGACAGCACCAGTTTGGCCAAATTTAAAAGCGACCTTAAAAATTATCTACTAGAGGAATTTCTAACATTGGAGTAGTTTCTATGTATTTATTGTATAATTTTAGATATTAGGGACCGGTCATTATTTAAGGGGAGTACCGAGTTGGATAAAAACATTCTTTTTTCAGATTTCTTTTGCGAACCCCGTCGGATATCTTCCCCAAAAATTTCAAGCCCCGTATGAGTTTTGACCTGAATTTTTCACATCCCGTTACATAGTTGATTAAAAAATCCCATACCCCGTAGGTTTTCCTGAAAATTTTTTTATACCCAGTACGATTTTTATCCAACCCGGTACTTCCCTTAAATAATGACCGGTCCCTTATGTCAGTGCATTTTTAATTTATTGTCAATGGGCCTGAAAAGCCCTTCGGGAGAGTCCATTAAAGTTATAGAGGATATTACATGGACGCGCGGAGATACGGATTTTATCTTCGAGTGTTGATGACATATCTTACGAGTGAGCGCAGCGAACGAGTAAGATATTTCATCAACACGAGAAGATCAAATTCGTATCTCCAAGCGGCCATGTAATGCTCTGTTTAATATATAACTATCTTTCAATCTCCTACTAAAAAGGCTAGAAATCTTTTGAAAGCAAGTCATATTATTTTCAAAAGTGATATATTCACATGTCAAGATATCACTTTTTAGAAAGAGATATACACTGGTATTTCATAGAAAATTATATATTAAATTATTATTATTATTAATCTTCTGCCGGAAAGTATGAAATATCTATAAGGGACGGGCCATTTGAAAATTGATGGGGGGGGGGGGGGGGGGGGTACCGCAAATCCCCCCAAAAAAATCGAGCAGGCCGAATTTCCACAGAAAAAAGAGCGAACAAGCCAAAATCACCCCGAAAAAAAATCGAGCAAGGGTGAAACTTTGTTCATTAGCTGAAACAGGTTCAGCCAATGTTTAGTCTCCAGAACACAGGAAACCAGTGTTTTAGAGATCAGTAAAATCTCAAAAATTTTGGCTCGGGTCGTTGGCCCTCGCAATATTTAAAGTCATTCTGCTTTTTTATTCCATACGCAGGACGGTATATTATCTAAGCTCATAATCAAAGGCACATCCCCATAGGACAAATAATGCATTTGTGTACAAGAGATTAGTTATATATGCCAATTCACTTTTCTTAATATTTCTGCGCATATTTAATTCACCGACTCGAAAACGAGGCTATCCCCGCATCGAGGATGCAACGTGCATTCTAGTTCGAAAGGACAATTTGGTCTCAAACGCATACTGAGAGGAATGAATGAGGAACACAGCAATGCTCCATCCGCGACGCCATTTTGCTTTTCAGCGAAGCAACGATGCGGGGATAGCCTCGTTTTCGAGTAGCTAATTATATGCGCATAAATATTAAGAAGAGTCAATGTTGAGCACTTTTTCATTTTCATTTTTTTTATTTGAGACTACGGAACAATGCAATATGATGCACTACAATATGATGCACGAATTAACAGTATAATTTTTAAGTATCCATCTGGGAAGGAGTGTGAGGTAGAGATTTCAAGAAGAATACATGTATATCAGGCATGTTTTCACAAAAGGAGACCCCTTTTGTGAAAACATGCCTGATATTGTGTGCCTTTAGCTTTAAAAGCCAATAACTCGTGTTTTTGCCGTTTTCTTGACATGAATGGATTAAGTTGGAGAAAGAATTAAAGAAAAAAATCAACATCTTCAAAGGGCAAATGACAGTTTAAGACTTTTCTGGCATTTCTATCCCATAATTGATCTCAAGGTATTTTATGTGGGGGTGAGGGGTGGGGAGGACTAGTTAAAAAAAATCGTGAAAAACCAACTGATGAAAACGTTGAAAAGTGAGTTACCGGCTTTTAAAGCCAACAGGTACACATTAATTTACTTGTGTAACTTAAATTTGAAAGTAGCGCCATTTCTCGAGTTTTTAATGGATTTCGATGCACTACACGGCAATACAACGTTCTTTTCCTGTAGATTAAGTTTAGTGGATGCAATTTCGCCGTATTTTGAGTAGAAATACCAGAAAATGGCGTTTTTTTTAACCTAATCCTAACCTCTAGCTCTCAAATGAAGAAATTATGGGATAATCTCACACAAGTAAATTATGGGATAGAAAGGCCAGAAAAGTCTTAAACTGTCATTTGACCTTTCAAGAAAAAGACAAAAAACGAGTTTAATACTGGCTTTTAAAGCTAAAGGCACACAAGATCAGGCATGTTTTCACAAAAGGGGGTCTTAGGTTCTAAGGCTCCTTTTGTGAAAACATGCCTGATATATATGTTTTCTGCTAAACAAAGGTAATTAATGTACAT
The DNA here is from genome assembly GCA_030867875.1 of Actinernus sp. WN-2022. NCBI lineage: Eukaryota > Metazoa > Cnidaria > Anthozoa > Actiniaria > Actinernidae > Actinernus > Actinernus sp. WN-2022. The sequence continues at coordinate 141,788,804 of JAOWCC010000577.1, read as the reverse complement.
GGAAAATACCATAAATCTAGAAACATTAAAATTGTGTAAAATGTTCTTGATGTAAAACCAAAATACTGAATGCCTTAAAAAAATATTGTGCAAGGTCCGACGCCATAAAAAACATTCTTGCAGCAGTAGGAGTCCTAAAAAAAATTTCGAGTAAAAAAAAATCCGGGTACCCCCCCCCCCCATCAATTTTCAAATGGTCCGCCCCTGATTAAATTTTGTTGGTCTAGGGAAATATTTGCCGATGAGATCATTTTCAAATACTACATCCCGTTTTGGAGTGTTCTTGATGAATCTCTATTTCATCCCGTTTGAATACCGAAAAGGAAATATAAAACACTTTACTGAGTTATATAGCTTAGGGTGCGTTCGATTGACTGTATTCTGGAATGAGAATAGTCTCTGGAAATCACTGGTTCAGGTACATTTTACACTGTAAGCTACAAACACTTGCTGACATTTGATATTCAGGAACATTTAGTATTCCAGTTGCTTAAAAAGTCCCGATATTAGCGATCTGTAGTGATCATTCCGTGTAATACGGCCAATCAACTGCACCGTACCCTAAACTGGCTTATTGATTATCTAGCTGGAGGCTGAGTTTGCACTTTCTTTGGTATAAATATTGGTACAACATTCGCGGGCTTGTGTTTGGAGTAAGGAGACGCCGGAGAACCAACGATCAGAATGTGATTCCCCTTATACCACAGTCTCCACATACTCTTATGGAACCCTCGCACGTCCAGGTCCCAGATGTGGAAGCATTTCGAGACACTGTTCCACGTTACCCAGTCCGTACCGTGGTCCATTTTGATGTAGAAGACATACGTTTTTCTCTTTGTTTCAGGAATGAAATCCTGGTTGGCACAAGGGGTTTTGGTATGATTGAGAACCTCCGCTGAACTGAAGGATAAAACAATTACACTGTTAGAGAGCGGATTTCGATTGAGTGTCGAAAGCAATCCGTGATTGCTTTGGTTTTGCGTTTGCTAGGTTTTCCTATTGGCTGTGGAAAATGGTTTGTGATTATCAGCCAATAGAGGTAATCGGCTAACGCTGTTGCTACCCAATTCAGATCATGTGATGTAAACAGATGCTACTCTGACGAATATGAATAAAATTAATTTTCAAAGAGTCAATTCTCCAGAGTAAGGTGTGTTTACATCACATGATCTGAAATGGGTGGCAACAGCGTTAGCCGATTACCTCTATCAGGTGCTAAACTAAAGCCAAACGTATTTTAGTCCATCACGCCATCCCCGATTGCGTTTACTTTTTCCTCGTGATTGGTTCAAGTAAAAGCAATCGTGAATTACTTCAGTTCGTGTTTGGGTCATTGTATTTTTACTTGCTCGTGATTGGTTCATTGTGTTTTTACTTGCTCGTGATTGGTTCATTGTGTTTTTACTTGCTCGTGATTGGTTCTGTGATTACTTTGGTTTTGTTTTACGACACTCAATCGAAAACTGCTCTATCAGCAAAACTGAAAACAAAACTCAGTGATTTCTTGAGTTCTCAACTGAAATCTGCTTCTTGCCTTATTATTATAAGTAGCTCCATCAGTATAAATATTTAACTGATAACAGTTGCTTTCATCCCACCAATCTGGTTTTCGTTCCGTTCACTCCACAGTAACTGCACTACTGGAAGCAACCGATGGTTGGTCACTAAATATTGATCGCGGATACATTAATACTGTTGTCTTTCTAGACTTAAAAAAGGCCTTTGATACAGTTGACCATACTATTCTTCTATCAAAATTAGAATATTATGGAATAACCGGACCTGCACAGAACTGGTTTAATTCCTATTTAGAAAGTCGAATGCAAACGTGTATCGTTAATAGCTATAAGTCATATAAGAAAGTTGTTAGGAGTGGCGTGCCCCTAAGGCCCATCCTAGGCCCCTTATTATTTCTATTATATATAAATGACCTGCCTAACAGCTTAGTATATTCGCAGCCAAGAATGTTTGCAGATGACACTAGCATAACATACGCAGGTAATAATATAGAAGAAATAAATGAGCGTATGAGTTTTGATTTGAATAGGATTCACGTTTGGTTGGCTGCCAATAAGCTCACGCTAAACATGACGAAAACCGAATTTTTACTCATTGGCTCAAGACAAAGGCTATCCTATCTCACGGGGAGCCCAAACTTCGTTATTGACGAAGCCTCAGTAAAGCAGTTCTCAGTTTCAAAATCCCTTGGTGTACAAATTGATCAAAACCTAAATTGTGAAAATCATGTTCACATGATATCCAAAAAAATCGCCTCTGGGATAAGTGCCATCAAACGCGTTAGGCACTTTGTTCCTCAAGAGACACTGCTTACCATTTATTATGCACTAGTACAACCGCACAGTTTGGGGCAACTGTAACAAAGGCCTTTCCCGAAAATTGCAAAAATTACAAAATCGCGCGCCACGCACAATAACATTTTCAAGCTATGACGCTAACGCCG